>JAVQJD010019009.1:0-40174 GCA_036023655.1 Nannoperca australis
CCAATAGAAACGTCTTTCAGCGTAGGTCCCGCCCACGGCATAAAGCGGAACCGGAAGCACAACTTTTAGATTCGCAAGCAAAACTTTTAGATTCGCAAGCAAAACTTTAGGGTTTGAAAGCAAAAGGGTGGAAAGCTTCTCTCTCAAACCATTTCTTTGACTGCTTTAAAAAGAAACAAAATTCTCTCCATAACTGTTCAGGAAAATGGGGCTCTATTGTACATTTTTGCTTCAGGCAATCCTTTCTCCTCACACTAAATAATGCATGCTGTGTGAGCACAATCTTAATGTTGTGTCTAGTGAGCCATAAAGTTTAGGTGAGTCAAACATTTAAAAACAAGATCTCAGAGTTCAAGCCATGATTTTCAGTCTTTCTTAATATTATAGAAGCCCAATGAACACATATTAAGGGCAGACACCGTGTGCTCCTCTGTTGAGATTAGACCAGACCTGGATATCTGTGGGCCTTTTGTTGGTAACAATGTAAAGGAAAAAAACATTCTCACAATAGGTTTCTGTCATTGTAATGTTAACTTGAAGTAAATAAGACATTATTGAACAGAAACAATCCCACATTGTTTGAGGTGGCAAAAGGGCCCTCAAGTGGCCCCGGAAACCCACTTTTGGAGCCCCGGTGTTTGATTTCCTGTGAAGGAGAATATGTTATTGCAAAACAAATGTAACAATATATCTGATTCACTTGATGCACAGAAGAAAACATGTCTTCTATTGTCCACTGAAAAGATGGAAAATGACACAGAAAAGCAGGTGAAAGAAATCAATGTTCTACTTTCCTGTGTGAGATGGAATTGGATTTCGACCAAAATAATGCTTTTAAAAGAAAACATTGGTGCACCTCACCCTGTATGCTCTGGTTACTGTAGTGCCGACTCTCATAAAGGCAGCTAGGCAGACGTTTTCCATCATATGTGGTATATAACTATGATTGTGCAGATAGTATGGCCACATTCTTTTTAAAAACTCAGGTATTAACATATTTGTGGCATGTTGCGTAATGGAGGTGTCAGAAAACTTTAGAAAGCACCTTTCTAAAAGATATGCGCACACACGCATAGATTACTGCTCAAGTTGCACACACATCTACAATGGCAGCAGGGTGAAGCTCAGATTTCTCCTTTTCCTCGCTGCAGTTTGAGCTCACTTTGATCTGGCATTGATGCTTTATTCCTCCTGACTATCAGCCACAACTCAGAGGAGGAAAGGAGTTCTGGTGTCCTGAAAACACAGGTTGGAGACTGAGCGTGAATTTGAATTACAGCCGAGTACACAGCTGTGATGTGCTGCTAAATTTAATGAAACCAGAGGAGGAAGCGAAACAGCACATCTCGACACAACGTGTGCATCCGAGCGCGTCACTCTGTAAGATACCTTTGCGTGTCTTCACTGACAGTACAGTGACTCCATCATTGATTGATTTCATTGGATGATTTGTCTTCATTAATGCTGAGCAGTATTAAAGTAATCCCTGCGGAAGGGCGAGGGATGACAGCGACTAGGAGACTCTGGGATACGCAGCTCTGCACGCTGCCAAATGTGCAGATTCGTTGAAAAATAAAAGAGGGGTCAAAATACTGCCCCATATGCATGTGGCACTGATATTTAAGACAGCCATGCTTGTGCTTGATTAATACCCGTTTTACATCAAGCAGGAAATGTAAAGCAGTTCAAACCTGGATGGAACAGGCCGGTGTTACTTTCATCATTAACATCAACTAAATGAAAACACCAAAACACTTGCAAAACTAACAAGTATAGTCTGCCAAAGCCTGAAATAGCTTGCATCTATGCCATACACAACAATTGTGTGCTTACAGACATACAGTTTCAAGTTGCAAAGCTTCTTTTGTTAGTAGCAGCTACATGCTAATGTATATTATGAAAGACAATCGACAATCGTTAACCCCCATCATCCCCAAGCCATGGGATCAGTACTACAGAAAGCATCGTGGGCGGTGGAGTTTTCTCACATGATGGACTGACTGGGCTTCTTGTCCTTATTTCTCTTTTGGGTTTACGTAAATATGTGAAGAAATATTAAGTAAACTGCAAAGACCATCTGCTTCCTGAACATACATGGCATAAAGCAAAAACGGCCTCAGGTTCGAGAAGTGTGATCCATAAAAATGGTTATGGTGTAAACATCCACGAGTTTATCAGATACGTCTTTACTTAGTGTTTCTAGGACTATTTGAAAAAGTCCAGTTCCTGGAAATGTTATTAAATCCATGTGGGCGTCAGCTGCTGGTGTCTCCTCTGTGCGTTGCTGCTCATGTGATTTAGATTGCAGTCAGAGCGGAAACAGCAGTCGACAATTCAATCGCTGGCAATGATCATCAGCAATCAAGGCCATTGCGGAGCCTTCATCCAAGTCATTTGAGATGAACTGATGAAAGCAGTTATGACAGTGAATGGGAGCTGTGGAGTCTCTGCGTCTCCATGAACCCAGAAACACTGACTTCTGCTCACAAAGAGATCTTCTGATGTACAGCTGATGCATAACGCTGTATCTCTGTACCATGTTTGTGTCCCCTAAAGCCTTCAGCATCACATTTCCCCTCATCTGTCTGTTTGTAACTGACCGTGGCTGACAGACACCTGTCCCGTCCTGACCTACTCCATCAGCGGGGCAAGGGTGCCACTAGGGCAGACTGTCAGTCCTGATCGCACTAAGTGACAGTCTAACGCAGCACACACAGTCAACCACCGGAACCTATTAGCAGGCTTACAGCTCTCACATCGGGAACCTCTGAAAAACAGGCCAAATGTGTGTATGAGCGAGTGTGTGAAGGGGTGATGATGTGATTCATTTGGAGGGGTGAGGAAACAGCTGAGTGCAAAAATAAAAGGTGTTTGTGTGTGTGTGTGTGTGTGTGTGTGTATTACCAGGGAGGATTGTGTAAAATGTCAGCAGGGGAGTGCAAGGTTCACAGGGAGTTCAGGGCGAATGTCTCTCTTCCTCGCTCTCCCTGTCCTATCCATTCTGCACACACTTGACAGCAGGTTCTGCCTGGCTGCGAGGGGACCCCGACTCAATGTATCTGCAGGCCACGGGTGGAGGAACAAGACGAAGGCGAGGAGAGGGAGGGAGGGACAGCTGGTGGTTGGTGTTAATTTCATAAACTTTTTATTTCACTGGTTGTCAAATTTATCTACCAGCTGTCAATTAGATTTTTTGGTTTCTTTACTATATGCACAGTACAAGGTGACCATAAACTCCATCTGGGAGTATAAAGAAAGTCTCGTATTTCTTCAGTCTTCACACACTGACACTTTTAAGTTTTGTTTCTGTGTAAAAGTGCACAAAGCTTTGGTTCAAATCTTGACTGATGATGAGCCTTTAAAGTTTCTGATCCATCTTTGGCAGAACTTGAATGAATTTACAGTCAGACCTTCATACATGCTGGAGCTGCTGCCTTTTCTTTGCTCATGGCTTGTAAATTATTTATGAACATTAAGCCGTAATGCTTAAATGATTTTTAAATTAGACATGAATGTTAAACCCTACACAAAGTCGAAAGCTATAAATGATTTATCACTACATTTGTTATACATCCCTAGAACAGATTTTGTATTTCCTTCAGCTTTACACGGTGCTGCATGTGAGATGTATCTTTACCTAACAAATATTTAAAGTCATTAATTCACATCTGCAAGAAATACCAGATTTCATTAGTGAGGTTGTGTTTAAACTAACACTGTACATGTGTAAAACCAAACTCTATCACATACATGCAGGCAACAACACGCCCAGTCTTGTGTGTTACAGAGAATGCAACCAACAACTTTAAATGGTCTCTGAGAAATGTGCTGGGTGATCCGGGGAAAATATATGTCGCCACAAAAAGAAAGCCCTATTACATTTAGATACAGGATATCATCTCTTAAAGCCATAGCTTTAGTTGATGCTGAGTTTCAGCTCATTGTTTAGCCAGTTTACTGTCTTGGTTTACTTTCAGCCACAGCAGGCAGCTGCTTTTAGCTAAAAGCTCTACAAACCCAGTGTACACTATCTGTTCATCACCAAACAGCATACAGACACAGTGACTAACTAGTCAACTTAGGTTCACTTGAGGTGAGATTGCTTTGTCAGCGGCTATTTCGAAAGGTCAATAATGAAACTTCTTTTGACAAAGGTTAAACCACAAATATATATGGACAATAGTCCAAGATACAATAAAAAGTAGTTGATGTATTGAAGTACGTACACTATCAGGAACATCCACAATGCTCAGGAACTCACTCCCTCCATCAGTCAGAGACTCGGACACCATTGCCATCTTCAAGTCCCATCTCAGAACCCACCTATTCTCCCTAGCGTACCCCCGTATGCAATTAATAATACTGTATACTATTTATGTAAGCTAATGTAATGCAGTTAGAAAGCTCATATTAAATGTCACATTTATCAGCTGTTTCAACTGATCACAGATCCATTACAGATGCAACATTTTGTGGATATATTTTTTTGATTTTACGTAGGTATACAGTGTCAGTTGTAAGAACATAAATAATAGACACCAGCAGGCAAGGCATAGGTCAAATTCATAAAATCAGCAAACAAGCACAAAGCCCTTAATCTGAGGCCTTGGTATGCAATCTATTAAAAAAAAAAACGCCCACTCAGTCCATTCTCTCTTGCTCGCTCGGGGCAGTCCAATCTAACGGAGCTTAATGAGCACAAGAGTATTACTGCTGGGTGGGTCATCTGTGGGGTAGAAAATCAGCTGCGTTCTCTGCCTCAGCTACACTCGTGTTCCTTAAAAGTCACCTTGGCCGTTCGAGCATGTGGGGCCCAGCTCCTTGCCAGCGTCACCTTGGCCTCGGCGCCTGCACGCTTCACCTCCTCACCAGCCATGCGGCCGAAGGACCTTTCAGACAAATGCCGGGGCTGAGGTGATAATATCCCACACATTATATCATGAGGGCATCGGGGCCATACGGCTACATGAACCTTGTTGGCTTGATTTATTACAGTGCCAGTGATTTCTTTCTGATGGATGGTTAATGGAGGACACAGGACAGGGATGGACTTTCTTTGTTGAGTAAAGATGCTTGTGTGAGAGATATATCTGCATTAGGGAGTGTCGCTGTACCACATTCACCTGCTGTACAGTAGGCATGCATCCCTCATGTCCACCTGTTTACGGTCTGTTTTGTTATTGCACGACTAAGCAGGACAACTTCACGGGCTTGTCAGAGCGCCACAGAGACGCTGATGTATGTGTCCTCTCACCAAACTCTTTCCCAGAGCCTTCAGTCAGAGCCTGCAGCTTGATTGTGAAAAATAAATTGTGGGTTGTAAGATGATTTAAAATGAATTATGTATTCCATGTACTTTAACTTACTGCTGACCATTTTCAAAAGCATATTTTCAGTTTTAAGATAGATTTTTGCCATCGATTTCCACTTCAGCTGTATAATCATGGAAATTGCAGAGACGAGAAGCATGCTGGAGATCCAGGAGGTAATGGATCACACTGAATCAGTCACCCACATGTTAGTTGTGTGGTGACACAATTGCCAGCTGTTTATCTGGTGAAAGTGAACACACTTTGGACTCTACAGATGTTCCATAAGCATCAGCTTCATGTGAAGTGTGTGCACTTTTAGCGAGTATTTTCTAATAATCTCATTATAATCAACAGACAATCGTTCCAATATTCTATTTGAGCCACAAAAAAAAATCCAGTCTTTATATACATTATAGAACATATAGATAATAATACAGTATGTATTATCATCTATATGTTCCATAATAGATTGTGAACCATCTCACTGCCTTCCGCCTCATTTGTCCTTCACTAGTCACAACTTGCCTAGTGAAATACTCATTTTCATCAAATTTCCTGCCGTTTCTTGGTCTGTTGCTTTTATCTATTACTACAGTGCTCGTGGTGATGAAGCAAACTTCTACTCCATTATCCTGCACTTATTTAAAGACGCAAAAAAGGAAGAACACTGTGCTACACCTCCATCTAAATCTGACCTCTTTCATTTTTTTAAGTCACAGGAACCACAGGAGATAGCTCGAAAACCTTTCAACCAATTCAACCTATACAAGTTGCTCTCTTACCTCTTTTGAGCGTGCAAATGTAGTGGGTGTCACCCAATGCTTGCAGCAGACAATGCCTTGCTGTCTAAAACCTCACTTACGAAAAGCAGAACTAGCTCAGTCACTTGACAGCAGCTGAATGAAGGACTATATGAGGAGCAGATGAATGGTGCGACGGGGCCTGCGAGTTTAGGCTCGCACAGTCTGCAAAGCCAGCCGGCGATGTGGGTTTCTTTCTCTCCTCCCTCCATTTTCAAATGCCAACCGCCCTCCACATCACAAGCTTCATGAAGAGTGGCCCCCGTCTTCTGCTGCTGCTGGTGACTCCATCATGAACTTTTATTTCTTTTCATGTCAGACTGAAGTGAGTGAGAGACAACACAAATAACAAATAACACAACCAGATACCGCAAAAACACAAGCAAGTATTGTTCCAATATTTGTATGTGTTGATCCTTTATTGATCACCATAGGGAAATGCATTCTCTGTATTTAGCCATTGCTAGGAGTAGTGTGCGAAGAGTGTGTGAAGAGTACCGTCTTCGCATATGCTAATGAGGAGCTGGAGAGGAAGAGGAGGGATGAGAGAGGGCTTGGAGGGTGGTGGTGGTGCGAGGGTGTACATGTGTGTTGAGGGGAGGGCGGTTATCCCTGTCGATCGCAGTCAGGTGTGCGAGCGCTTGCCCTCGAGCCGGCCACGGTTACATCAGTGTTTGGTGACACTTCACCTTCCTGTAGCAGCTCTCCGTGCTCTCCAGCAGGTGGAGAGGAGGAGGCGGAGGTAGGGGAGGCTTGAAGTGGGATGGGGGCGAGAGGGAGACTGCATGCCAAGAGTTTGCGTCTGCTTTGTGAGGGATGGACAAAAAAATGGATAGAGAGTGAGGTCAGGCCTGTATAACAGAGGATCCCTTTGTAAGCTCCTCACGCTGAGTGACTCAAACTGAGTGAGAGATGCCAGCAATTACTGTAGGTGTTCCAGCAGGAGTACAAAAACAGAGGGGCAGGCTTAAAACAATACCTTCTTGGACTGTTTTCTGTGCAAAGATGATAAAAGAACGCCCGTTTGGTGTAAAGCCTTAATGACTGAATGCGAATATAATGAGGAGCATCTGCTTTTGTTACCTGTCAGAAAGAACACTTGATGCACTCGTTTGTCTCTGAAGTGGTATTTTTCCTCTATGTGCTATTGCTGTGCACAATGTGTTCTTTATTATTAGCATGCTGCCCTCTTGAAAAGCCTGTGTTTTCTCTCTTTCACTGTTGAGAAAGTGAGGACGGGTGTCGATTAAGTCCCCCCACCGGAGACTTGGTTATTTGCTCAGTGGGATTTTTTTCTCCCCCTCAACCGCAATAAAATATTGAGATGAAGATGCAATGGAAAAAGAGAAATACATGACTCAGTGGTTTCATATTTGCCTCAAAACAAAGTCATCTAAAAAGGTTTCTGTTGGCTGAAATTGGTGGCGTCAAGAAGATGACCTCGTCAGATTTCCAAGCTAAACATGAAAGAGCGAAGAGTAATTCGAATAAGGTTCAATTACAAGAAAAATAGAACTTCAGTGGTTCGAGGTTTTTTGAAAACGAAGATATTTTGAGTGTAAGAAGTGCACACACAGCAGGCCTTTTATCCGACGTGGTGACACTGATTGATGAGCCTTTTTTTTTTACTGCCGTTTGTTGCATGTTTCCCCAACTGTTACTGGCTGCTTTCATGTTTATCAGCACCGGCAGGGGGCTGTCATTTCTAAAATAAATGCTGCTGCTTTATGATAAGACGCAATGAAATAATCCTCATAAAATAAAAAATGATTAAAGGGTTGCGTTTCATTGCTAAAGTGAGAGTCGCGCTTGTCCGTGACATTTACTGCGTCCGTATAAAGTTGTATTGAACAACATAAAGTGTGCTTTGTGTGTGCTCCGCTGGACTCAACTGCCAGATTCCATTTGAAAGTTATGAGCTTAGAAACCACTGAGCCTTATAATTAAACATTTAAACAAGAACTTTAATATTAATGAAGTCCTGCTCGGCTCTCCCTTAGTCTTCTCTCTGGTAAGCTACCCTTTCACAAATTTGCCCTTTTTTGGTATCCTTCCCTTTCACGCTTTGTAGAAATGTTTCCCGTGTTTGTGGGTTTTGGTTAGTGTGTGTATCAGGTGTGTGTGTGTATGTGCGCGCATGTGTGCACAGCTTTTTGAGGGACTTTTCATCTGCAGCGTTAAACAGCTCGACAACACCAATTTTTCATGGATTACCTCTGCCACGAAACGCATGAAGCGCAAATGACTAACATCTGAATGAAAACACTAATCTCTTCCCCGTTTGATCTTGATTAAACATCTTGTCAGATTTGTATGATTATGGTAATCATAGCGACTTTTGATTTCAGCAGAGGGAGGGGGGGAGAAACGAGTCAAATCAAAGCGGCTGAGCCGATTACACAGATTTGACGTTTTCCTTGAAGACGGAAACACATCTGAAAATGATGCTTTGCTGAAGCTGTGGCAACACAATGGCACAACACAAGTGGCTCTGGTTGGGATCTAAATCTAAGTGTGTGTGGTTAAACAAAACAGATTTCTGGTCAGAACTTATGGTTCAAAGTAAATCACAGTCAATGCTAATGGCACCCTGTGTGCTAACACGGGTTTGATTACCAGCAGGGGCTTAATCTATCCTTCTCTCTTCCTGATGGCATCCTGTTATGCTTTTCAGCTGTTTAAATGACAAAGTATTACACATGAAATTGACGTTTTGTGATATGGTAGTTTGGGTTTTCAGGAGAAAGGAGAACCGAAAGACTCGAGACTCAAACAACTTCTGTTCGCCATGCTAAAGAAAGTCAGTGCTGCTCCCACCCATATCCTGGACAAAGTATGTTCCTCTTTGTAGTTATCCAAGTTGTGAAACAGTGGGAAGCTTGCTCTAAAGCTGTTTCATGCCTACTGATTTCCACTAGTATTTCTACTAGGTCCTAAAATAACTGCTTCTAGTGTCTCTGCAGCCAAAAAGAAAAGAAAAGAAAACACAGCTCAGTTTTCTTCGTAAAACCCTCAAGAACCCGTTAGGAGTCACATTTCTAAGGATCCAAACTCATTTAGGTGGAGAGCACTGACATGTTCCCTTTGTTTTTCTGACAGCATGTCACAAGGTTAAAACCTTTCACTCCGGAGATCAGATATGATGGCAGAAGGCTGTTGTGTGAAGCTGGAGATACACTGCGACTCCCCTCTTTAAGCCTTTCTTTTTTGGCTTTTCAGGCTAAAAACTACACAAACACTGCAGATCAACACTCTTTTCTTTCCCTTCACACAGACATATACTCGGCTCAGGACACAAATGGACGTGCTCTTACTGTGAGAGAGGTGTTCAGGTGCCGCATGTGTCACTGAGTCTTGAGTTGCTGTGTTCAGGCACAGACAACCAGCAGGAAACATTTTCTTACCCGTTTCACCTGCCTGCCTTGAAATGCTGTATTCCTGTCAGAGTCACACACTCCTGTCAAATCTTTAAGCCTTTCCCTCCTACAATCCCCCTCCCCATGCGCTGTGCCTCCATTGTTCGATTGAGAAAGACACACCACGTGCAGAAAAATCGCAAGAGAGAGGGTGCTTGTGTTGTTCATGTCATTCACACAGTTAAATGAAAAAAATAGCATCACAGAACCCCCACGCCCCCCGTCATTACTGACAGCAGCAGGCAGAGCCGGGCGTAGGAAGCTGAGCTGCTCCTCTGTCTCCAAGGAAAAGAAAGCTTTGTTTCAGCACCACAGACAGCGCCGCTGTGTGCTGGGGCAGTTCAGCACTGGCAGCTGGACAGCTACCCCTCAGCCTGCCTCCTGGCTGGCCCACGGCGGAGAGGAGGCCAGCTGGGCCCAAGATATGTGATCTTCCACCTGCCGGGGCTCCGGGGGGAGCCGGGGGATGAGACGGCAGAGAGACAAAACAAAGATAAGGAGGAAACAGACGAACAGGCGAACTGACACGTGGCAGGGTAGGTGGGTAGGATTATCACGTGTGAAGATGGATTCTTATACAGTGTAGTGTGTTTTGTTTGTTCTTGGCATTTTTAGATGCAAAGCCTCTCTATGAGCTGTAGGTGAACCTCACTCACAGGTTCACAAATCTATATATACATATATCATTGTTGTTGATTATTTGGATTGCCAGTAGTTACCTTAGTAACTATTCCCCCGAGGTTCCAGTGTCAGCAAAACATGCATTTACTTCGAGGTCAGTGTCATCACCCACTACACTGTAGCATGGAGGATATTAAAGACTTGCATTGTAAACCATCAAGTTTATCTGTAGCACAGAGAAAGTCCACGGAACTGTAATGACAATTGGCGCGCGCGCACACACACACACACACACACACATACACACCAAGTGTCGTCCTTCCAGTGAACCTTGTAGTCACAGTCTGGGGACAGTGGGACAGTGGGACAGCAGCCTGGAGGTTCAGCAGTGAGCTTGTTACGGCAAGGTCGCCTTTTTCAGTCCCAGACCAGTCGGGAAAATCTATGTGGGGAAATTGAGTGAGAAAGGCTTTCCGCTCCCTTAACATCTTCAGTAGAGGTGCCCTTGAGCAAGATACACCACCCCACTTTGCTCAAGGGGAATAGCCGGTAGTAGGAGGCGGTTATACAGAGCAGCAACAGTGTCACTATGTGTTACAGTGCGAGTGTGAAGGAGAGTACAGCTGTAACGGGATGAGAGCTCGGTCAAAATTCCCTCGACAGGGTTTTTTCTTTAAGTCACCGAGATGAGAACTAGTGAGTGGAAATGCTGTTCTTTGGGAGTAACGAATTGTGAAAGGAGTTCAAATGATTTCAAGAGAACGCCGGGTTCAAGGACAAGCTGCTGCACCATTGCCTGCCTTCCAAACAGAAATGTAAGGTGGAAAAGTGAGAGTGTGAAATCAAAGAGCCAACATGCACTGGCAAAAAAGACATAAAATAATCAAGACACTATGAGAAGGAATCCTTTAGGAATACAAACAGAGCAAAGAACTGAGATCCAAAGAGGCTAATTTGTGTCAAATGCTGGCACTTTGTAAGATGATACAGAGGGGAAATTAGGTTAAACCCAACATAACTTTTTCTTTTTTACAAAAGTGTTATATTTAAATAAAATGATAAGTCATTGAGCTGTCTCGGGCTTTACAGAACATTTCATTGATAATTTGCTCTTTCATGTTGTTATAACATACATATATATGTAGAGTCATAAGGCAGGTAAGTGCCCAGTAGATATTGCTTTCATCTAAAAATACCAAAAGTCCACTCATGTAACTTGTTGCTTTGAAATGGAGCAGTCCATTATCTGCTAACCTGCATACCAGTACAAAGCAGTGCTACCGTCTGTGACATGCACTCACCAACACAGTCTAGTAAAACATACGGAAGTGCAGGATCCAACCAGTCGTTAAGCGTCGGTGAAATTGAGCGAGCCAGACTAATCACCAGAGGCAGCGAGACAACAAGAGGCCGTGTGCTTTGATGCAAGCAGACAGGGCCTTCTCAGAGGCATTCACGTGAATTAAGCTCAAAGTGAGGCTCGTTGTAGGTTGACGCACCCGTTTCCTCCCCATGGCGAGGACTGGTCCTGCCCACTGTCACTCAGTACAGTAGCAGTTTAGAGGGTTGCCTGGAAATCAAAAACACTCACCGATGTGAGTCTAACTAGAATACACAGTGCTTGTTTCATGATTCATTTGCTTGCGTTTACTGTCTGTCCTGAAGTATATTTATGAAACGGCTCTTGCTGTGAGTTGTGTGCCTGATTCAGAGGATTAAGTGGCTGTTAAACATCAACAGCGTTGGTGTCAGTCCCACAGAATTAGTGTGAAAGGGTTTATTTACAGACCCAAAGTTTGTTCAATGGTCATCATGTCACAATACAATATGTTTGGATGGATTTACCAAGGCTTTTCAGATGTGATGTGAACTGCACATATGGGCTCACCTTCACTCTGAATGTGCCTGGACTTCAGTCAGTTGGTTAATGAGCTGCAGCTTCAGTCAATGATACAGGCAACTCATATTCACACTGTGCCCTTTATCGACCCGAGGGTAGAGTTTTTGGTCACAGCACCGATGATCCACCAGACTTCCGACACTCAATTAAAAAACAATACATGTGCCTTCACACGTCTTTTGCAACTCAACCACAATAGATTTTCAACTAAATCTCTAAATTTCACAAAAGAAAGAGTCCAAAATACAAAGCTTGAAGACTCACTTGCTCCTGTTATTCTGTCACTTGGGCTGTACATTAGAATATAACATATGTAAATATAAGTACACAGAGATAAAGCAGGCTGAGGGAAAGTACATTCAAGTAATTTATCACAACATAAGCCTTTAAAGTGTGAGAAAACATGTGGGCAGGGTTTTCTTCTGGATTTGTATATGCAGCTCAGTCACTGACTGGCTGTTTTGCAGATTGTGGCTGTACTGGTCAGCTCCCAGATGCCAGTTTGTATAAATGTATCACAAGAACATGCTTTCATACCTGTGAGCAGCCCAAAACACTTAATCTTGTACTGTTGGGCACTGAGCAAATCTGGGGATTAAATGTCTTGCTCAAGGGTACGTGCACAAAAGTTGCTGATGGGGAGGAAAACATTTCTGCACAACTAGCTTTTCCCAGCCAGTAGGGGATTTATTTCTTGCGTGCTAAATGTAGAGAAAAATGGGACTTAAAGTTTACACATCAAGGCGAATCCCCCCCCCCCCATGTCCCAAAGGAGAATTATTTGAATATCAATGCAGGATCCTGTTCATTCAGGACACAATGACACATTTGTAAGTAACAGAAAGGAAGCGAGAGAAAGACGCAGATGAAAAGGAAACGGGGGATCAGGGATTGGATACTCAGATGGGTAAATAAGACAAAGCAGGGGAAGAAAAACATACGGCGAGAGAAAATGAGAAAAAGACAGGAGAGAAAGAGAGATCTGGTTTTGACAGGCGGCAGAGAAAAAGACTGAGGAAGCGTGAAGGCACTGGCTTATCATTAGCACCGTCCCCTCCCTTCTCCCTCCCTCTTTGTCATTGACAACCAACACAGCCACATCTGCATCCGAGCATGTAAACGTTATCGAATGGCCCACGGGGCTATGAAGCGGAGAAGACAGGTGGAATTGCATTCTAACGCCTCCGATTAAGCTGATCAATAATGGCCTGTTGGAGTTCTGCTGGCAACACGATGGAGGAGAATAGGATGAGAGTTGGGGGGGTGATGAGCCTGTGATTGAGGGAGAGAAAAGACAAAGGCAGGCAAAGGAGAGAAGAAAGGATACAGTGGGAAGAAAAAAATGGTGTTAGAAAGCGGAAAGCACAGTGCAAAGTCAGATGAAGGATGGATAAGAAGAAGGGGATGAACAAGAGGGGAAGAAGAGGGAGAAGTTTACAGCAGATGGGCAGATCATTATTGTGCTGCAGGAAGGGTTGAGGAGGGCACAGGTGGACAGAGGAGGGAGAGAAAGCGGGGAAAGCAAAGGGCACTTGAGTGAAAAGAAAACAACATCTCTCCTCTCTCCCCCGTTGTAGATTTCCCCAGAGAGCAAGATGAGAGCGGCGGCGCAGAGACGATTTGCTTGTGGCTGAAAATGTCTCTGTCTGTCTTCTTTTTCCTTCAGAAGTTTAAACACCTCCGGACGGACCAAGACATTATAAATATGTCACATCAAATACGAATTTTCACCGCTGCTCATGTCACCAGCCTCGACAAAAGCTTAACACTCAAATCTTGCTCATTTTGTCCCCATTTATCAACCGCTTTGTTGTTTGCTTTGTGGATCAGCAGGTAACGTGAGAACAAACAAAAGTCAACAGAGCAAGATGTGTCAAGGATAAATGGCATCAAGCAGACTCCGTACTAGTGTGTTAACAAGCCTTTGTGTGTACGTGTGTGCAGGCTAACTAGCTGTTATATGGCTGTGCTCTGTTTGCTAAATGATAAGCAAAAACCTAAACATGCAAAGCACATAAACACCCAAATTGAGTCTCTGCAAGCAAATAAGCCATTTCATGCTCAGTGTGAGCTACAGGTGTTGAGCTGAATATGCATGCACACACACACACACACACACACATTTTAGTGTCACACACGTAATTCAGAAGCCTTGCAAAACATTTCTAATTGTGGCTTTTATTCTCGTTCCTCTAACTATTAATACTAAGAAACTAGTGCCTGTTGATGCTAATTCCAGTGCAATTAAATGAATGATTAATCAGAATTTGTATAAAGTGAATGCGTGATTTGAAGCAGATATGTGTATGTGTATTAAGCATTAAGTGTTCCCACTAAGGTGACATGAAAAGCAAATGCATGCAAAAGTGCAAGCAAGCGTCCTTTAAGTCCACCAAGGATGGCAGAGCTGCACAAGCTGTAGTTTGCACATACTTAAAAAAACATTTCTCACAGATGTTGCTTCACCAGCTGCTGTGCTACATCCTCTAACTCTTTAGGGAAGCTTGCTAGTTAAAGCTACAACTTTGAAGTAATATTTCAGTCAGTCCGCAAGTCATCATAGTACCTTATCACCCTACTAGAGCACTGTGCTCTCTGCTCTGTTCTGCTTTTAACAGCATCTGCACAAAATTAGATAAAATGTTAAGATATTCTTGATGAAACCTAACAGCTCCATTTTCATGCATCCATTGTTTTAATGTAATTCAGTGTTCAGGGTTTTTCTTTTTCTCTGTCTTCTCTCAAAAATTAGAAGACACCCAGCAGGATCTGAGCCTGGTGGATTATCACCTTGTCCGAGTCACAGAGTCATCTTTTGTATTTCAGTGTGTGGACACATCCTACTCAGAGGAACCAGCCACCAGTATTTACCAAATCACTTCTGTTTCTTGCTTATCAATGCAGTCAACTCTTTTCCACTGATGAAATATGGCTTAAATGCAGTTTTAATAATCAACAGGATGCTGTCTAGCTATTTCTCAAATCTGAATGGAGCAGTCATGTTCCTGCAGTCTGTCTAGCACTGCGTTTATATGTGATGTCATACCCCCCGCCAGTACCCCCGTACACACGCACACGCACACACACACACACACACACACACACACACACACACACACACACACACAGGCTTTGTTGGAGGCCTGTCTAGCTGAATAGTGTGTTAACAGTCCTTTCCTTTTCTTCCTGAGCTGTTAAAACACACACACACACACACACACACACAAAGAGAGAAACTGCTGATCCAGGGTTGGGCTGATTTTATTTCACTGCATGCCTCAGTTTGAAGTCAATTCAGTTACAGAATTGCAGTCCAGTAACTACAGTTTGTGTCCACTCATTGACTGTTGTGTTTTATTTTTATTTACAGACTGAATTTAAGCACCTTTTCAGCTTGAATATGGACATTATGAAATGTAGAGTATAGTAAACTTCTCAGTGAGAAATGTCAAACTTTGGAAGTTCATTAACAGTGTCCAGCATTCCCTGACTTTAATTCTTTTATTTTAATGTATCTTCATGTTATAGTGCAGAAACACAACATGTGAAGCCTCTCACTCTCTTTTTTAATTGGACATATTTAAAAATGCAAAACATCTCTAAATCCATTTGAAGGTGTTTGTGTTAAATCAGGATTGTTCAGCCTAGTGTCCATTTCTCCTCCCCTTTGACCCCCCAACCCCCAGGCCATTCCAGGCCATTCCAGACCAGACAGGGGCCAGACTACTAACTGTTTACAAGATGTCTGTCTGTCTCAAGTTCAACTGCAAAGTTCTTCAACCTGGGAGACAAAAAGACAGTCCGCAATGCAGACAGAGGAGGGGGAGGTGGGCTGGAGAGAGAAGGTGGTAAAAACGGTAGGGAAAGTGTGTGTGTGTGTGTGTGTGAGGGGTCTGTTGGACATGAACTTGAGACAGAAAAACGAGCCTCAGTCCTGCATTCCTGGTCTGAAGCATAAAGTATACTCTGGGGAGCTCTGTGTGTATGTGTGTGTGTGTGTGTGTGTGTGTGTGTGTGTGTGTGCGCGTGTGTGTGTCTCAGGGGGTGGGTCCTCTCCTCTTCCGCTGTCCCATAAAACCAGTGTAGAACAGAATAGAATGGAGTATAGGATAAATATCACCTTAAAACATTTTGTGGGTTCTATTCGGTTCTATTGAGAACGTTAGAAGACGGATGAGGAAGGAAATGTGATTTAATGTGGAACCAGCACAGCAGCCCTCTGTCTATCAGAACTTGTCCACAGGGGAGGATGGGATTTCTTCTCTACTACAGTTTCTAAGAACATTTCCCATGCAAAGCTTTGAAATGTCCAAACTTCCCTCTGTATGGCAGCACCTTAGAATAATATGATTTTAAGTGCATCCCATCATAGATAGCTAAACTGATCCTATAAACCCAAATCCTAACACGTTTTAAATGGGGATTTGTAGAGTAGATGGATGTCAGATAGAACCTTTGGACTCTGAGAAGTGTTTTTTTTGTCTGGAATTCTATCTGCTCAATAATGTCTGAAAACAAAGACTTGACTTCAGAAAGTTGAAGTAAGTAAAACAGTTTAGTCTCACAGGATACACATATGAAATACTGAAGGGAGATACCTGAGCATGGACTGCAATGATTTACATAATAAAAGTGTTCATTTCTGAAGCAGTCACATTAACTTTAGTTACTAAAAATAACATACATTTTTGCTAACAAACCTTCACATGAGCTGTATAATCAACATTAGTAAGCTAGCTGTTAAGCCTGGTAGCTAACACTAATAACGCTAAAAAAAGATAATAAAACAACACTCAACTTTGTTGGCAGTTTCAATGTGTCATTCATAATGTCTTTAAGAAAAATAATAATTTAATTTCAAAACTTCCAAGTTCACAGTTTCATGTTCACAAAACAGAGGCTACACAGTAAAGAGGCAGAATTAAAAGGTCCTCCAGTATATATTCAGAGCACTGATTGGTGCTTTGCACAATATAACCAGGTTAAAGAACAACTTTGTGGATAGATAGAACCTTGTTTTTTTTTCAAATTATAGGAACAACAATTTAGAAAACTAAAATGATTAGAAAAGTCTCATGTGAATACATTATTTTTGACATAAAAGCCATTTCGAAACTTTTATTACTAATGTCACAAAACGTAAACATGGGCTGAAATTTGTTTAACGATGGTAAATAATGATTTAAATGTTTTTAATTCACTCCAGTTTCCCAAACTCAATTTCTTCCCCAGGCACTTTAATACAAACTGACATCTCAGCTGGATTTACTCCTTATTGGCTCTATTCCCAGAATGACCAAAACCCATACAACTGGCTTGGCTTGTAACATATGCCAGTTGCTGACATCAGCCAATCAAGACCCTGCATTATGAGCACTTCTGCTGTGTATTGATTCAACTTTGAACTACATTTACCTGCAAAAGATTGTGATGGCCATTATTGTGATCCTGGTCCTGAAGAGTCTGAGCACCTCCCAGCTGCTCCTGGCTGCAAAGCCTCAGATGAAGACAGGAAGCAAAGTCTGCTTTCAGGGAAAACAAGGGCTGCATCCAAATAGGCTGCAGAATGAATTACTTTTCCTTTGACCAGTCTTCCTAAACTTCATCAAGAGGTCAACAAATAGAAGGAGAAAGCATGATATGAGGAAAAAAATGATTTGCTGTCCTTTTCTTGAGAAAGAACGCCCTCGTGTATTTCAGTCAGTAGGGGAATGCAACTGTTCTTATGTGTGTATTTGAGGTAATTGCACTTTTCTTGGGTATTTCCATTTCCAGCTGTTTTATGATTCAACTTCACTACAATTCACAGGTTAATATTCTATATAATATTTTACTTCACTACATTTATATGACTGCTGTAATTTCCAGATGAATATTTGACTTTCAAAACACATGATGAGTTTATAAAACACATATGCATGCATAAGATTACTCTTTCAAACAGTTTATAAAATAGTCTAAACTAGCTCGACCTCGACTAACCACAACAATAAAATACTGCTTACACGTTAATGCGTCCTTCTGAATGATCCAATAATAGCACTTACAGCAGGGCCATTTTTGTGAAATATGAGTACTTTTCATTTTTATACTTGCAGTACATTTTTAAATGCATGTTTTTACATATAAGACATTTTAAATGCATGTTTTTTGCTTATTGTGGAGTATTTCATACTGCAGTGTGGATACTTTTCTTAACTTAAGGATCTGGTTTGGGCTGCTTCGACTAGAAAACCCTGAAACGTACCTGTTGGATCATATGAATAACATTTTGGAATCTCTTTATTTGAGTAAAGCCAAATAAAACTCTTCCAGCTCCACTGACTCCTCTCTGAGTGCAGCTGTCTGCAGGCTGGAATGTAAAGTGCTGTGTTACTCCTCGCTTTGTCTTTACTACCACAGCACGTTAAACCATGCACCGCTTACACCAACATCTTTGCACCATTCTGTTGAAACAAAACACAAATCTGTGAACGGTCCCTTTTTTTCTTTTTGTGAAATAAATAAAAAATTTGGAAGAAAAAAAACAATTTCTCTCCATTGTTGTTTTAATTGTGTATTAATATTATTATTACTCTTACATTCAGTGTCATATGAATATTTCTTTCGTGGACTAGAGTGTAGCTCTAGTCTTGGTGGTGCATGTGACATTACTGCAGCTGACTTCAGTGGAGTCTATGAGACTCATTTTACTGAAGATAAATTGCGTTTTAAAGCCTATTTTTGTTAGTGTCTGTGAAAAATAAAAACTCAGACATGTTTTTTCTTAAACTGGATTCCAATAATAAACAGCCTATCTTACATGTATCTCTGATCTTCTCTCAGGCACCCACTAAACCTTTTTCTTGTAGAAGTGTTTACCTTTCTTTTTAAACAAATTGGCTTTAACTTTGCACATAGTGACTTTCCTCCATATATTTACAGCATATACATATATTTCCTTAGAAAGCTGTAAATACTGTATACTGTAATACTGTAAGTACTGTAATTGCGGGAAAGCCTGAAATTGTCTTGAAAATAATAATTGTGGATTCATATTTAAACAACCTACCGTGGTGAAAGAAATATTCCGATTTTTTTTTTTGGTACTTAAGTGAAAGTACTGTGTTAAAGCAAAAGCTATGTAACCAAATTGACACTTAAGTAAAAGTACAGATATATTATCAGGAAAATAAGCTATCAGAAGTATTCCTTTCAGATTACATTAGCCTGTATAATATATTATTATTTCTCATCCCTTAGTGTGAATGCAGCATTGTGTATGTTAGAGAACCTTTTAACTCCTTTATTTATTTTTACAAAGTGAAGATGAATCTCTAACAATGCATCATATTTTAGCTGATTATATATTTAATATATAAAATCTTGAACTGAAAGTAACTGCTGATAAATGTAATGCAGTAAAATGTATTTCTTTGTAAATTGTAGAGTAGAAGTGTAATGGAAACACACAGTAAAGTAGTTACTCTTCACCGGTGCCCATATTCAAATTTACATTTTACTATATTGCTTTTAAAATAAAATAATCAGCTTTTATTTATTAACTCTAAAGATTTTTCTAAAGTGCACTGAGCCACGTTTGGCTTCAGCAGTTATTTTCACCATTGTTTATCTTCTCTGCATTTGCAAAAGTTGCATGCAATTTAAATTTACTCCCAAGTAAAGCATTTCATTACACTTTTATACACTATTACATACAAAACACTATTATATATTACTTATTATTATATTTTCTATTTGAAAAATCACACAAAATCCTGTAACAAATCCCCATGTGTAAAAAAACAAATTATAGAAAAACAAAACTGTTAACTTAATGCTGTAAATGTAAACTATATTATATTAAGTAAAATTCACTTTTGCCAGAATTAATCAGATAATTAAGGAATAAATCAAATATGTATGGATTTAATTTAAGGCCTGTGATTTTGTTGTCTTGTGTGAGAATAAAGTAAGACCACACGAGTCGGGTGGTAGCATGCAGGCCTCCTCCTCCTCCTCCTCCTCCTCCTCCTCCTCTCTCTGGTATTTGGACTAAAGGGGAGAAAGAGCTTTATGAGCTTCAGGGCTTCCGTCAGTATTGTTGGTTTTAAAGGAGGACAGAGACGGAGCAGTAAAGAGAGTCAACAGGCCAGCAGAGCACACCGCCGTTTGTCAAGTTCAATGTTAATGTTTAACAGCCACACACACACACACACACACACACAGGGAATTCAATTCGGTTTTACAATGACTGGAATCCAGTTTGTCTTATTTGATCATATATCTGTTTGAAATGAATATTTCCCCAATAGAATCAATAAATCAGCTCTGTCAGGTGCATCTTTTCTATCCTCGTCTGTTGGCTCATGTTTCCTGTTGCTCCTTCAGGCCTGCTGTTTTACCTAAATAACATGACACTATATATTAGCGCTGTTTAACCACCTCCTCCGCACAGCACAGCCAATACACAATATTGGCGAAATACTGACATAATCACCCAACATGTTACCTGCGACTGTGAATGAAATCTCACCACAACCACGCTAGTGACGTCTCCGTGTCACATAGCGCCAACACTTACATGATGTGCAGTGTGCGCAGCGGTCTGGAGAGACAGCGAACTGCAAAGGCCTGCATGATGGAAATGTGGAGAAATAGAAATAATGAAGTTTAATGCACCATGTAAACATTAGAATTCATTACTCTTGATTTAAGGCTGTAGCTAATATCTCCAAACACCGAAGTGGAGCGTGATCTGGGGACTAATCCCACGCGCTGTTGTCCGAATGTGGACTAGATTTGATGCTAAACAGCGTGATTACAGTAGCAGACTAGTCCTGGTTCTGCACCCAGACTGTTTATCTGCGCTGACAGACAGAGGAGCAGCGCGGACACATTTCTGTTAAGTTGACAAGTGTTTGCAGCCGGGATCCATGCTCCCGGTGTGTCCGGGTGACAAAATGCTGACGTTTTAAAGAACATCTGCTGCTGCGGATGGTGACCCAGCGTCCCCACCGTCACTCACTTGTCGCCGTGACCGTGAACGCGCCGCAGGAGCGGATCGATGGCGCGCGGGAACCTGCTGATGAGAGAGAGCAAGAGGGGGTTAACTGCAGCCGCAGTGTGTGTGCGTGTGTGTGTGTGTCTTTCAGAACAGACGACACAGCGGTCTGCTGGCCGTAAAATAATCGCGGGACATTTGAGTGAGCCGAGCCCACAGCTGCTCACGTGACTCTCAAGGTCAAGGGCGTCTCACTCTGCCTGCCTGCCTGTCTCTCTCTCTCTCTCTCTCTCTCTCTCTCTCTCTGTCTGTCGCTCTCTCTTTCTACAAGGATTTGCACAAAACGCACAAACATTAGCGCAATTTAATTTCTTAATTCAGTTCTCTTCTGTTCCCGGGGTGTGCCTTCGGGTCAGTTGCGTAATATAGAAGACAGAAACTAGTTTCAGTGCAAACATTTCCTGCTAAATCTCTGCTCTCTTTGCTCTTTTTCACTTCACGGGTGTAAAAGTCTTCTACCAGTTCTTTTATGTGGTTGCATTGTGTGCGTGTGTGTGTGTATGTGTGTGTGTGTGTGTGTGTGTGTGTGTTTTAAATAAATTAAAGTGGATTTTTCCAGAAGAACATCGGATCAGGTGTGCTTACTCTTAATACAATTCAACACATCAAAGTAAAATAACAGAAATCCTGCCAGCCTTTGTTATATTAATTACTGACAAAAGCTGTAATTCGCAGAAAAAGGAAGCAGTACATGAAGTCATTTGAATAATTAGTGATGGGTTTTAGTTGAATTAATAAATCGTATACATTTACTCCAGCATTTTTCAAACTATTAGTTTAATAAAGCCTACTTTTGGTCGCAACGTTAAAACTTGGTTCTGAATAGTGATGAGATATTTTGGAAGCTGCAGTGAGCGGCTGCAGGAAGATACACTTCTTAAACTAAAGACATTGTCTGCTTTGATGCGTTTTACTTTGAATTCCCGGCTTAACGTTTGAGTAAAGAATGTTAATACCTGGTCAGATGTAATTAGTGCGGAGCTGATGTCCACACGGGTCCACACGGGCCTGTGAAACGACAGTAGGAAACGGATAACACTGTTGTGGTCATGTTCGAGATGGAGGCCTGGTCCAAATATGAATTCACAATCTCATAAACACGTTTAATCTGCGCGGGGAGTCGGAATCCTCCTGCTCCGTGGGCCCTGTTTGCGGGTATCAACTTTCAGCCTTTGAATATGAACGTGATGCGGATTTGTTTGCACATTTTACGGGCATAGTTTGGCCACGGCCACGAATGCAGTGTATCCAGTTTACATATTGGTATATTTACATATATAAGACCTGCTGGAGACTACATCGGGATTAAAAGAATTTATTAAGTGTTTTGCTATATTTTGATTACTGGTTTACAGGCGTTATAAACAATATGGACAGCATAATAGTGTGTTTTTAGCTACAGGGCACGGACAACACGGACTAACAGTAAATCACAGACAGTAGACAGACATTTACATCGAAGCAGGCAGGAAGGTGCTGTATGTACAGGATGCCTCTGAGGAGAAGGTTAATCAGAGGGCTTTGTTTTTTTTTTCTTTTATCTTATTTTGTCCTTTATGTCCTTTTTTTAGTTCGTCTTTTTCTTCCGGTTTTGGTTACGCACACGGTTACGCACTACCAGTCCGTCAGGAGTACCACGTGGAGTTTTTTTATTTTCCTCATGTTTTTGTCATTTCTCTCAGTTCATACAACACGCAGACGCGCCCCGTTCCTTCAGTAAATCGTGCACGTTAGGGCGCGCTGCTCTTCACTTTGGCCACGAACTTCTTCTCCTTCACCCTCCGGTTCTGAAACCAGATGGTGATCTGCCGCTCCGACAGGTTGGTGGCGGCGGAGATCTTCCTCCTCTTGTCCTTGGTGATGAATTTGTTGGCTGCGTACTCTTTCTCTAGTTCCTTGAGCTGGAGCTTGGTGTATGGTATCCGCTTCTTCCTGCCTCGGCGAAAAGGCGAGCCGTCGTGCTGGTGAGCCACCACATCTGTTAGAAAGCGGACAAAGGGACAGACAGGCGGTCTGAGGGCGAGGCTGCACACACTTGTACAATGGTCGCTTTCTAGCAAAGTATTATACAGACAAAGGTGTGCATGCTGGGTTGCATTTAGAGTCTACGGCCTAAATGAAGAGGACAGCGACTTTATGCTCGCATCTGATTGGGCGTCCATCCCGCGACACAGACAGACAACATGGTGGATGTCTGCTGTCTGGGGGCAGCACGACCACGCGGCTGCACATTCAAGCTGATCTGCACCTTCTGTCCTCAAATATAGTGCGCATGTTTATTCTCATTATTCTGTATATATGGTTTTGTTTTGGTGATTTTTCAATGCACAATTTCAGTTTCCCTGTGTGTGAAAAAATAAAGACAGATTTGAAGACAGCTGTAAATAATAAATGAATAAATCACAAATTAAAAGATAAAATAAAAAAATATTTCTAATTCATTGTTATTCTGCTAAATGTTATATGTTAACAATACAATGGAAGCATAAGTCACTTGATAATTAGCTAATTATCAGGTGAACAGATGAGTCACCAGGCAACACTTGACCTTTTGAGTAATAATGGCCTTTCCTTAACGAGCAGCTTTAAATATCAACATCGTCCTCAGCAGATCACGTTGTGATCAAGTGATGGTCGCTCCAAACAGCGCGTTTTAATTTGCGCTGCAGCTGCACAAACCTCAGCCACAAGTCTCTGCTTACAGCACGCTGTTTCTTTATTTATGGCAGCGAAGTCGTCTTATTAACGCTGTCGCTTTAATTGTTAATTGTAATTAATTGTGTTTAATTATCGGAACATTTTAATCATGTCAGTTAACGGGTTGCTTTAAAAGGAAAGTCGATCATTTGTTCCTGATAACACATGTCACGCATTACTGAACGCTGTCTAGCAGTAATGTACTTTATTCTACATCTCTACACAGAGGTCCTTCATATAGCCGGCTGTACAAAGATGGCTTTAAAGGAGAATAAAACGGTGACTTACCAGCCAGAGCGGACTTCCAGAGGTGTCCGGCCTGTCCCTGGTCCTTGGAGCAGTACATCTGTCCCCCCCAGCCATTGGTCAGAGCCCAGGGCTGGTAGCTGTCCATCGGCAGCAGGGTGTCATGGCGCGGCTCCCCGGTGCCCAGCGTTTGGACCACCGACACGTCCAGATAGCTGGCCATGGACTGGTACGGGCTCGGGTAGCCGTGGTAAAAGGCGAACTCTTTGGCCCGGTGGTTCGAGTATTCGTCAGAGTTCACCGTCGTGTCCATATACTGCGAGCTGAGCGCGGCTCCGGCCGCCTGGGTGCACGACTTCAGAGAACCCCGCCCCATCCTGCACGGGTAGTAGCCGTTACCAAAGTAGCTATAAGGTAACGCGGAGGCGGCAGAGGAGCTCTGGTGCGGCACGGCGGCCGCCGGACACGGTCCGGCCCCGCACTGCTTCCCCGAAGAGGCACCTGTCTCGCTAGAGCCTGAAGCGGACACGTCCACTGTGGAGTAGCCAGCCGAAGAGTGCACCAGGCCGGATGGGTGGCCGCCCAGAGCAGCGGCGGCCGCGGAGTGCGCCATAATGTTGCGACACTGGCTAGCGGCGAAGTTGCCGCTGCCTACCAGCCCCTCCATGTTCTTGTTCAGGTCGTCCAGGTTGTTGTCATACACAAACATTACCGTGTCCGCTGGCCAGCGAGGGTTTAGGACCAGGGAGGCTGTCATAGGCGCTCCTTTTCCCGGTCTGGCCTCCGTTCGTCGCCGTTTCCTCTCTGACTGTCCGGTTCCGTGCGGTGAGCTGCTACATGGGCTGAACGGGGTGAACTGGTTCGCATGTATTCTTCTGTGACCGGTGGCTCTCCCGCTCACACACGGCTCAGCTGATTCACATGTACCGTCGCGCGCTCTGTCATAGCACGCGTGCGCTGCCTTGCTGCACCGTTTAGTGACGGCGCTCGCTCGGAGGCAAAGACTCCCGGTAACCGGCCGGACCTCCAGTTACATCCCAGCCGCAGCCTTGACGCAACAAGCCCCCGGGACTAGGAAAGGAGGGAGGACGCGTGTCCATTGGATGAGACCGGCTGATCACGTGATGAGAGAAGAGAAAAAAAGAAGCAGAAGAAGAGACTTGTTGGGGATTGTCAGTCAAAGAAAAAATATTTTTATGAGGCTCGAGCTGTGGCACGAGAGGAGCGTGAGCTCCGTGAAGAAGACAACCTCCCCAGTATGCCGCTTTCCCTCGTGCAGCAGCTGCATTGTGTCAAACTCAGGTCTCGGATCTTCTGCGGCTGCCAGGAACAGTGACATTATCATTGTGCCTGCAGAAACCAAAACATCAGTCACTCACATGAATCTTTTGGGCTGTGCGTAAATACACACGGAGAGCGCGCGCTAATGCAAACGGTATTGCCAATGCCGGAACCACAGAACAGTTCATATGATTCATGTTGGATACAGATGTTCTTCAGTCTGCATGTGAATACGCCTGCAGACGCAAAGATGAACATGTAAAGTCAAATAAAAATATTTTGACAATGAAAAAAATTGTAAAAAAGCTTTTCTTTTTTTGATTATTGATAGTATCTTTAATTATCCTAAATATTACCTATAATGACTTTACCTCCGGTGTAAAAAAATGCTCAATATTCCACAAAGCTATGGACATATTTAAAGACTTATAACCGGCGCTGCCAAATGCATGAAAAAAGGTTAATCAGTGTCATCAAAGTATTTTTAAAATCATTACATACCAGGAGCATTTCCAGCTTTTCAAAAGAAACATTTGATTATTAAAATAATTGTACCCGCTTGGACTTTTCTCAGAATTAATTGACGTGTGCGTTTAGTCCGCTCCGCTCTCACTCCATCTCACTGAAGGACGCATAAAAGGGCTTTATGGGAAGGATTTGGAGGTCTTAAGATTTGAGTAAGTATGGCTTCAGTTCAAAGCGCTCCGGAACATTTCACGGCACATCTGAGCCTCGTGCGTTATTTGCGTGATAATTTCACTGGCTGCTTATGGTTTTGAATGTATGTGAGAGACAGTCTCATACTGCGCCTGGTGCTCTTTGAAATAAATTCTTCTGACGCTTTTGTACCAAAAAGAATCTTTAGGGTATTTTGGGACGGGCCTCCTCGTGCACGCTGTGCGTGCAGAATGTGTGAGAGTCTGTGATATTTTATATGATTAGGCATACTACTTCAAATGGAAGCATTTGAATACAGATTGTTTGAACATTGTACACATATTTTACATACAATTGTTATCTGTGGAAACCATGGGATCATTTGGTTGGTTCATCCGGGAATCCTCACTGGTAGGTTATTTCTGAGGCTGGAGAAGTCCATGTACCATACCGCAGAATTGATTCCGTAAAATACGCATTTTATTTTGCATTAGATCTCATTCTACAAAGCAGTCACTTGTCTCCCTCAGCCGCAGCAGCAGACGCCAGAAGCAGGTGTGAAGCGGCTCCAGGTGATGGAGGCGGAAGCAGCGGAGAGCGGGGTGGATGAGAGCGGGCCAGTAAACACGCAGGCGTGGCGTGGTGGTGACTTCCACTGCTCGTCAGCCTGGAGCGTGCAGTCAGGAGAAACTACTTGTTTGAGCTCTGGTGGAGACTGAATTAATAATACAGTATGTTCAGAGATGACGGCACACTTCATACGTGAAAAAAAGAAAAATTTAAATACACTAGAATAAAATATCTGTCATATTTGAAATGTTGTCGAATTCAAAGCAGCAGCAGAATTAGAATTTAAATCATTATAGTTATAGTCATATATTCTTGACTACGAGAAATAAAGAGGAACCGAGCCATTTGTTCATTTATTTTGTTCTGTTTTGATCTTTTTGTATTTTTCTTTTTGATCAAATGTCTGGAGATTAAATATAAATGTGAAAAAAGTAAGAAACAAAAGAAATGAAATTTAACAAACGGTCCACTTTTTGGAATTTTGGACTTCATTTGCTGATGAATATCGTAACGTACGATTGAAAGCTCCAGAAAGAGCAACACATCTTTTGTTTGTTTGATTTTTGGTTGTTTCTTGTGATTGATTTTCCAGATGTGAAGAATTAAGATTCAAGTTAAAGTAAAATAAATCCAAATATAATACATTTGGAATGATTAAGTAAAGTTGTGTTTAGAAAAACAACAATGCGTCATGGATGCACGGAGTTGTTGATACAGCTAATAGAAAAGATCCTCTCTGTGAAGGTGTGCGTACGGAGTTATATTCCTCCATCCCATAATATAATAACAACTGAACATGAGTTCGCTGACTACCAAACTGACACCAACTGCAGGGTTAAAAAGCAGTGTATTTACTTATGTCTGAAGTTTACAAACAGTGTGGGCCTGCACACACACACACAAGCCACCCAGACCGCCAGTCTCTCTCCCATAGTGTCGGGGGGGGGGGGTGGGGTCAGACTGGCCCCCGAGTGTCAAGGTCAAGTTTAACACGAAAGCGAGAGAAGGAGGGGGAGAGGGTGCAGACAGAAAGACAGACGGATGTAATGAGCTCAAGTTCAAGGCCGCCGCACACCTTTAAGCCTCTGCTGTTAGTGTGTGTGGGCGCGCGCGTGTGTTTGCTACCGTGCAGATGACACGGAAGACGCCACGCTGTCCCAGAGATGGGCACCGGCACGGTCTGACTGGTATGAAGACAAACATCCCGACCAAATCATTAACTGACAGAAACCCGCCTCAACACCACGTAGAGACCCGTCAGACTGAAACTGCATCCAAAACCTTAATGTTCCGAATAACAGCATTAATGACCCGCCGCGCGGTGGACTTCGCAAATAATCAACACCGTTCACTGTGATCAGGTGTAGTCTGCCGTAATAATATCTGCGGATCAGTTGACACTGTTTGCAGGACTGGAGGAGAGATGGGGCTCTCGTTGTGCCGTTAATGACTGTATAGTTGTAGACAGACAGATAATAGGCGAGTACAGTGATTATATAAGAACATTTTATCTCCAGCAGTGTCTATGGTAAAATATGTGTCTATGGTATAATATGTGTGCATGGGTTGATGATTGACATTGACAAATGAAAGTGTGCAAAGTAATTAAAGTGTTGTGTTCTCTGCACACCCATGTTGAGAATTTTTTTAGACAGTAACAACTGCTCGTGCACGCAAAATCATGTGAATAACCGCACGGATCGATAGAGCACTAAGATGCATTATCATCTCTAATGTTAAACTGCAAAGCTGATCATGTTCCCTGCTTTCTTTCGACTGTACTGCTGCGAGCACTGTGCGTTAGAATAACACAGCCGTTTCTTTCCGCAAACTCAATGCGCCATTTTAATTCAATTCAATTCAGTTTATTGAATATAAACGTATATAACATAACATATCAATTTATATGAATATGAATCATTCGCAGGTATTATTTGACCTGTTTAATATGATTTACGTAGATTTATGATTTTATGAAATCGTCTGCACGTTTAATTCAGTTCAGTGCAATTCGATAAAAAAAAACGTTAGTTTCTCGAGGGACAAAGACAAATACACCCATGAAAACCATATACAATACAATTCTGTTATTATAAGAAGACGAAGATGAGAATACGATCACAATGCAGCGCTACACAGCCCAAGAACTGGAGTTTTAAAACCTTAACGTTGAGACACTGGATGGATAACTGCATATGCCTAAAGTGGCCTGGTGCTTATATCCTAGTGCGGGACCTACCGGGACCAGGGCCCCGAGGATCAGGGGCTCCTACAAGCAGAGCCTCTGTAGTGACTGTTAGAATTTCTTCTTGGAAAGTCAAAGAGCTGGCGATGTCCTGGTCCAGCCTGAGCCCGTTGATATTGTGCATCTGCCCGTCTGATCTGATATGTATTTTAATATTATAAAATTATAAGTTTATAGATTTTTTTCTATAGTACAGCTGCACGAGTTAAATAGCAAATGAAATAGCTTTTGTTGCGTCAGATAGTGTCTGTTTAGAAGAAACGTGAAGTCCTGTAGTGCTGCATCGTGAGAGGAGTGTCCGTGTGGATCTGCGGTGTCAGGAAGCTTCGGGGATCATTTGGACACAATCTTTTTGTTTACTGCATCGACTAAATACTGAAGCTCTGCAGCACTTTAAAGGTTAAACTTGCGAAGTTGGGCTAGTGATTCCTGCGTGCTGACACCGGACAAAAACTCTCACGTTAAGAAACGGAAACCGACTGGAATCATTAAATGACGAATCTAAGGTATGCGATTTTATTTCCCAGAGTCCACATAGACTTGATGAATGTAAACAGGCAGATGGGAGGGAAATCAGCGGTGAATTATAATAAGCAGGTGAGCGGTAAATCTCAGTAAATGAGTTTACAAAGTGCTGCACGATTACAATGTCTCCCTGCACTTTAGCCTGCAGTCACAATACGAAGTGATAGATGCCGTTTCTCTGCACCTGCAAAACAGCAGAGGCCTCGTGGTGACAGGCTTCATATCACCCTCTAACACAGGACCAGCATAAGCAAGCCTCAGTTGTATTTTTCATTGTTCTTATCCATCCATCCCACAAACGACAACATTCCCAAGTTCTCTAACTGAGTTATTTTCGATTTGAGGAGAGCTGACAGTGAACACATCTACTACCCTTTGATTGACTCGTGCTTCTCCACAGTGCAGAAACAGTAAATGGCAATCGACACACAATCAGTTGTGCAATATGACTTTTTGTGCTGTAAAATTACAAAAAGAGAGAGAAGGGTCACTTGTAATGTGGAATCTTTGCTCCTTATATATGAATCCATATTTCTCTTTTGTTACATCTGGGGGTTTTCTATAAATGTGTTAGCTATGTTTACTATTTTCTGCCATTTTAATTGATTTCTAACCAGATTAAATTAACCATTTCAAGGGTTTACTTACTAATTCAAAACTTATTCCACTTCTTACACAGGTAGACACTCTCTGTGTGCCAGTGGCTGTATTTTCTGTGAAGTTAAGGTGGCAGTTCCAAGATTTTGAATTATCATGTCAAAGCTTGCAGTTTATCAGGAGTGTCGTTGGTGCTGCAACCAAATACTGATTTGAAAACAAGAGCAAGCGCTGAACACATGAGCACAGCTGTGTCAGCAGCAGAGTCAGTGCAGCAACTGACCTCTAAGTTATGTCATTCTGCCATATTCTCTCAGCATTTAGCTTGTCTAAATCCTGTTTTATTCTTCCTTCAAACTCAACCTGTCCTGCAGCTGCAAAAAAATTATTTTGTTGTTGCATACCCTTGAAATTGACCTCAGTGCCTAGTTGAAGAGAACTGAAAACTATCAAAGTTTCAACAACAATATTGCCAATGTTTCAGAACATAATCTGTCCAAATATTTGGACAGCACATCAGTTAGGAATAGGAGCATTAACCCAACATTGAGATGGATATATATTCATGTTATATGTATATATATAATAAAGATAAATGTGTATATATATATATATATATATATATAGGGGAAATAAGTCACAGAAAGCAATGGCGGTTATGAAAACTGGCGGGTCCTTTTTTAGGAAATCCATTTTCCCCTTACCTTAACCTTACCTTAAACATATGCACTAAACCAAATAAAGGACATGTGTTAATATTATGTAAAGCTCTTATTTGGAAGTCGCTTTGGATAAAAGTGTCTGCTAAATGCCTAAATGTAATGTAAATGTTAATTTGACAAACATACCAATTTATTGTCATTTTACTAAACATAGGACACAAAACACAGTTTTACCTTCTAGTTCAGCATGACGTCACCTTTAACAACTGGTGTTCAGGAAGCATTATCCATTTATAAGGGAAAAAATGTAAATGAAAATATTATATAAAAATAGTTTGTTTTGTAAATGTTTTCCTTTATATTGAAACAGTGACATATAATGGTGTGCAAACATAGCCAGCAAGGTAAAAGTATGTTTTATTTGTCTGTTGGCTGTGGCAGCTTCCCAGATTTTGGGACATCATTTTAGACACACTTCTTGTCCGTTAACGCTCAGTTTTTATCTTCTTCCTGTAACAGCTTCTCTATCATGCAGCAGATGGGCAGAGGGTAGAAACTGATCTTTCATCTTTCAGATGGCTGAGGGGAATGTTAGGAGGTGGAATTTCCTTCAAAAATGCTTCTAAAATGTTTGGTATGAAACACTGATCATATCAAACATTCAGACAGGATTTCAAAACATTATTCACTGATTGTAAGTGGTCTCTGGTTAAATGCTGATCAGACTGAGCGTGGATTAGGTGAAACTGAAATATTATAGATGTCTAATGGGTCATTTACACAAATTTCCCCATCCCTATATTAGCTTTATCTGGAGCTTTCAACCACTTTTCATGGTCCTCATGTTTGTAATCATAGGACCAAAGTCAGTTTTGCCATACTTCATCATCATGAACTGATGACTAAGCCATCTCTGTGACATCCGAGCCAACTCCATCCACTGAGGAAGACAGTGAGATGCGATGCTCCAGAAAAAGCTAGAAAGTGAACCTTGAGTTAAGATATTTTTGTTTCAAAGGTCAAGAATGAACTTTCACTATTAGCTTTTGAAAGTTCTGCAGTTCTGCGTACTGCCTTATAACATTTGACACACTAGACTACATAAAACATTAAATACAAGTACAATATATAACACTCTAAACCGAGTTTTAACATCTGTTTTTACTTCACTTCTTCACACTTCTGAATTACATTTCAGAGTTTTAAGCTTAATTTTATGTATTTTTTTGTAAACTCTACTATAATTACCCTTGCTCAGCTCTAAGAGAACATATGGGCAAAAGGGCCACCATGTAAACCTGTGTGTTGTGCCTGCAGCCATTGTGCAGCATGCCTGTCGCTCCGCCTCCATGCAGCACACAGCAGCCTGCCAGCTTCTCATCCAGCTCCATACTTCTTTATTACTGCAGCTCATTAAAGCGCCTGCAGCCGTACCTGACGCCTGTGTGGAAGCAGGTCATGAAACTGAAGAAATTGAAGCTCAGTGCAGTCGGTGGCCTGCTTGTTTCTATGCACTGGTCTCCTCGATGTTCAGCAATGGTGACACATTGCTCTGTGGGTAATTAACAGCCTGCTAACTGCATACTGGCATTCATTATCACTTCATGGATTGTATGTTAAGGCTCACATATCTAGAAGGCAAAGATATTTCTCATTTAAGAACTGGACATCTGAGGTTGGTAGACTCAAAAATATTGAGATTTTGATGTAGTCTCCATCTACAAAAGCCTCAGGATGAGGTCATGATGTAAGAGTAGTCATAAGGCCCTTGGTATCTCGTGTGATATTGCACTTAAGCGGCACATATTATATAAAAATGTAGAGAACAAATCCACCAACACATAGTGATCTTGGGGATTTCAGGCACCAGGATCCCGGGGCTTTTGGTGCTTTGAGTATACTTTGCCTCGTTAGTAACTCAGCCTTGGTTGTATGACGCTAAAGAACCACAAAAGGGGTTCAGTCCAGTGCTGGACACTCAGTGGTGCAGTAGAGGTTCTGAGAATAGTTTACACATATTTTTGACTGGGAAACTATTTGGTCTATATGATCTCTGCATGTTGTGTGTCTGATGGTGGTGTAAATGGACCTTAGAGGACACGCGCAGCAGAGAGACAGAACTTCACAGGTTAAACAACACAAGTCAGTGGACTAGATCACATTTAACATAGTTGCCTTCAAAGACACAACATAAATCCAAACAGTAAGAGAAAGTTGGAAGCTTAATCCATCTATTAATAACTCTGCTGTCATTTCCACCATGTCTGATTAAGGTGAACAGTAAATACATAGATCTGACCATCATTCCAGTTACTACAGATTAGCAGAAGGAAGAAATGGCTGGATGATAATTGAATATGATCATTTATAAGCTTTCAGTGGAATCATATTGTGATGATATGAACATATTGTCTGTTGACCAATTTAATAATTATAGGCACACTGTCTAATAAAATAATCTAAGAAAATGCCTTAATTATGTATGAAGTTTGGTTTGATGTCATGTATAGTAGTGCAACACGGATCATTGTAGTGAACATCAGTGTAATTATCCAAATATTCTTTTTTTTTTGCCATATCATGAAACAGAATTTATCAATATTCATTTCAACTGTATCAACAGGCCTTACCTCAAATATAGTTATTTTCATATATGATTGGGTGTCCTTGAACTTGACCTCGTGGAGCATTTAACAAGAGTCGAGTGGCTGTGCGTGTGAGTAGGGGTTGAACTGAACCAAGAGTTCACTGGTCAGTTGCAAATGTGTTTTTTTCCTATTCACTGGATCTGATTACTAAAATAAAATTGGTCCAACAATGGCTGTACAACCATGTGATATATATATATAATCTATATTAATTATATATTAATATATATTAAAATGCAGTCCGTTCTGTCATTATTGACAGAACTGTAATTGTTAATATTTGACTACTGACTCTCTCTGGACACTGAAACAGCTCTAATATAGTAATATAGATAGTGTAACACTGTAATATAGTTTTCACACTTTCTAGAATGAAAATGTGGCCTGTTTTAAAGTTTAAATCAATTATAAATTTAAATATATATATTAATAAATATATAAAAACACAACTTTTTTTCTACACAAAATATTTAGCAAATAACTTCAGTTATTCTCTTCTACAAAATAACTCACATCCTTCCCATGAGTCAGTTTGCAGCATTATGCCTCCATCACTACATTAAAATAAGTGACAGCTTTTTTCAGTTAACAGACAAGTTGTCTACGAGGCCTCTCTGTGTGATGTTCTGTTCCCTCAGTGGCCAATAGGAGGAAGCCTTGTACCTCAGTCTGCAGCTCAGGTGATCATCCTGGTTCACTTGCAGACAAGTGCTCTAATAGAGATATCTGACTTTTTTTCCACGTGTAGACATACTGCATATGACAAGACAAATGTCAGTGAATGTATTTCTGCTGTATATTTGGTGTACATATATGTTTCTTCCACCTGATACCTGTTCAAACTTAGAGGTTTGACCCAGAACATCAACAGTACATGTCGGGCATTATATGTAGAAATAGAAACAGATTACCAGAGTATGATCAGATAGTCAGTATTTCCCTGCATCAACAATGCTGCATTAACTGATTTTGCTGAACCTGAACTGAAAGATGTCTCACTGTTAAAATCTCCCCTTTTTTTCCAGGAAACTTCAGACTAAACTCCAAGAAACAGATCACAGCTGTACTTGAGTGAAATTGGTTGTCATAACAATCAAGCCAACAAAACTCACAGAAGAAAGTAAAGAAACTTTGATAAAATCAAAAGGAAGGAATTTCTGGAACAGCAACAAAGATGGGATCCCTCTACCAGGACAGACTGACAGGAAATAAGAGTAATGTGGACAGAGTGGACAGAAATAGAAGTTTTGTTATAATACAGAGAAACACAAAGACATTAGCTGTAAAGGCTGGAAACATTTAAGAAGAACATAATATATAAAGATTTATGTTGTGTCTTTTACTTTTGTTTCCTTCTTTGGACTAGTGTGTTATTGGTTGTTTATGGCAGGAAAACCAAACCAAACGTCCTCCTCTATGCCATGCAGACCTGGAAAGAGAACCGCTGAGTCTCCTGAGGACAAAGATCCAGATTTATCAGAATGTTTACAGTATTGGTACAGAGAGGACAGACATGTACTTCAATAATTAAGGATTCATATTATTATAATTATTGTAGATGATTATATATTGAGACCAACCCGCCTAAAGGATAATGTCAAATAATTATATTAGCACCCTGTGTCTACCACAAAGGACAAAGTAATTATTATCACACAGTGTCTCGTCTCCTTAACTTGCTTTTCTTGGAGAAAATAATGTCACTGAATGGCCAGAAGTCAAATACTTTGATATTTACAATTATTTGAGCAAATCACCAGGTAAGATCATCATTTAACCTAAGAAGTATAAAAACCAGGCCTTGCGTAGCTTAGTTAGCTTCAACCTCTACAGTTTGTCAGGCCAAATTAGCAACTGTAACTTATTTAATACGAATCAAAGCCTCAGCTGAGTGTCAGGATCCCACAGTTCGTTCTTCCTGCTGCACCTCACATCTGTATCTACTTTTGTCTTCTTAAAGACTCAGTTTGTGGGTTCTGCAGCTTATAAATACTTCATCATGGGTTCTTTGCCCTGTTGGTAGTACATCCCACCACACAGCAGCTTTTAGGCATATTTCTGTTGTGTGCTAGCAGAACAAAGTGACAAGCAGGCACCTTCACACAATACAAAATCAAAAGAGAGCGATGAGGTGTTTTCCCCTCCGCTATGGGCGGGACTTAATTGTGCCCTGTCTTTATAGGTAACTAATTAAAAGATAAGGGGAAAATAAAAAAAATCTGTTTGATTAAAGACCTCAGCAGAGTCAGACTGTCTGATGTCAGCAAGGAGGTTAATACAGAGGAAGGGGACACATGATAGGAAAAAGCCCTGTAGTCAGCTGACTTCGTTTTAACTCTGGGGACAGACAGGAGGCCTGTATTCTGAGAGAGATCACTACTGAATCACTGAAATATGAGAATTCAGGCAAGTTTTCTGTGTTTGAACAGACCTTTGTTAAGTGTTTTGTTATAAATATTGGTATTGCTCTGCATTAAGCATGTCATTGAATCCAATAAATTATGAAAAAAATGCAATAAAACATATTTAAATGAGCAAGTTATGCATATGTGCCAGCAATCAGAAACAGAATGAGATTCCGCTTTATTGGACTATATATGTCCCTGTGTTCAAGGAATATGACTCCTGTTTCCAGTAGCTATCAATGTATTTGATGTACTTGCAGTTCCAACAATGTTCAGGAAGATACACACACATACAGCTGGAACACGGACAAAGCTAAATGTAAAAGATAAGTGATCATGAAAATGAAACTATTATGTATATCTAGTATGAAATTTGACTCCTGTTCCAGTTGGATGTTTGAGCTTCACTGTACAGAATGCTGTCTGTGCAGAGTTTGACACTAGAAGGATGTTTTCAAGTTCAACTGCTGAAAGTGGAAAGTTTCTATGTTCATTAAAAATCTAATTTTAAGGGCGGGCCTACGAGCATGACTTGTGACATCACAAATAGTTTGGAAGCAAATCCACTGACAACGCACTTTACTGTAAAGGAGGAAACAGCTGTGGTCCAGCAGGAAGACTTTAAATGAACAAAATGTGTATATTCATAGATTCTGGAATATTTAAAGAGCTACAAGGAGTAGATGCCTTTTTAAAGGATTTTTATATGGGAATTGTACTTTTTTTGCGGGAAAAAAACACATCAGAGACATTCTTGTTTCAAGCAGACTTTTTGTATACATGTTTGAATACATGTCTGGATGGGATCTTTAAAGGACAGTAGGCAAAATCAAGGTAAACCACTACTGTTCCCTGTAGCCGAAGTGGTGACAGTATAATTATTTCCATAATATATGCAGTATATATATATATAAAAAAATCCATTCCCATGTTGTAAAATACTGCTACGTGATAGTCTCACATATTTGAAAGCTAATGAGTTCTGTTGTCCCTGCTGTTGTTCATAGCAGCAGCTGCTTTCACTGACTCTTAACACAAAGCACAGAGATTTATTGAGCAAACAGTACATCACATCTGGGCTGCACAATAATCTGCAGCAGAGTCAACTGAAGCAGATGAGAAGTGAACAGCTGCACATCTTAACTGGTGCGCGCAATGAGAAGCACACAGTGTAAAGTGAGAAGGAGGTCATGAGAAACACTGTCAACTTGACATTCAGGTGGTGTTACTGCAATGACATGTGACTTGACTGATGTAATTAGCACTAGGCATCTTTAGGCGTCTTATCTTTTCTTTAACCACTGGAGTGGATCACTCAGGATGGAATTAACCACAGTAATCTGTCATCAATGAATTATAATTCCATGATGAGCATTCATCCACATCAGCATTTTTTCACTGTTTCAGAAACAATCTCCGTCCATACTACATGCATGAAAATGCATATCATGTGACCATTCACGTGTACTGGGCATGCCCATGGCGGTGTAAACAGGAAGCAGATCATCAACTCTGCAACTGGTTACTTAGTTGCACAAAATGCCCTAAATAAAGAACATCAATGGTGGAAAGTAAGAGCAAAGATTTCTTTGTTAGGACTGATGAACAGGTGAAACTGCTACAGAAAGAGTGTTGTGATTCGTTATTAATGTTGAATTATCTGCTGGTAGTCAAGGCTTTTTGTTTGTGTCTGAGAAGGGGTTACGTGATTTGGGTGTGATGAATCAGGGAAGGCATACCGTGGCTGATTAGACACAATCAGAAAGCGAACGTGGATGTCTGCATATCCGTTTTCACCCATCCTCACTAAAACACAACCCCGGAGTCTCAGCAGCATTTTTGAATGTCTCCATTTAAAGGAGTATAAAACACCAGAGTAGTGTGGTTGCTAAGTGTAAACTTAGCAAAAGTTACGCATTTTAAAAGTAAAAGGTAGTGTGAATGTAGCCTTAGTGCTACGCAATCTGTCAGAAAACATGGTGCACAGCAGGGAACAGGATCCAAATGCAGACCGGCTGGTGATGACGCCATTTATTTAACACAGTGACCACAGTGAACTGACAAGAGACAAAAGGAAGGAACCGGTATATATAAGGAAAGCAAACGAGGGGATGAGACACAGGTGGGTGACGAGACACAGGTGAACGCAATCAACTAAGGAGGGAACCAGACAACGACAAGAAGTCAAAAGAACACACAAACACAAGCACACAGACTACAAAATAAAACAGGAAATGGGGAGACAGGACAAAACACAAGATGAACCGTGACACAAGCAGGCTGTTAACAAACTACATACATTCTCCAAAAGTTGATTCTGTTTTAACTTTTTGGAGCAGGCCGCTGTGTTTTTTCCAGCACTAAGGAAAAACAGACAAAGCAGGTTGATAGAAAGTGGGCACTCAACACCAAAGGTAAAATTGCAACAGGAAAAACAACAAAATCTGGATTGCTCAGTAAGTGGGATCCCTGTGGGGCAGAATCTGCACAAGTATGGGTGGTAAAATACCAGAGTGCGGTGATAAAGCAGATTCAATAGCCATATGTTTTACAGATACAACTGTGCACTTTGATCATTTGATCAAACTTCCAATCCTTTGGGATTGGCAGACTGAGATGGAAAACAATGGAAAGCATTACATCTCATAAAAAAGTCCTGGTGCTGTTGATGAAATCAAAGCCAACAAGAAACTCTCATCGGTATGCACAGTCACAAATTAAGTTATTTATTCATTTGGGAGAAATATGGGCACAATAGGTGTCTGTATGGGAAGTTATTCCTTCTTCTGTATGACATGTGTTTCTTATAAGCCCCCAATTGCTCTGGAGTCCATGCACAATGGAAGTGATCGGCCCTTCTGAAACACATGTGCAACAAAGTACTTGCCACTGTAGTCAGTTAATCACAGACCATCTGAACTTGTATCCATTTTGGGGCGAGGTGTTAGCTCATGGCCGCTGAAATGACAGTGCGAAAAAAAACAGCTGGTGGGAATCTGATCTGGATGAAATCTGGATGATCAAAGTCAATGAGAAACAATGCTGTCCTCAACTGCTCCAAATGTGGCAACTTTTCACCTACTATTTTAAACCCAGTCAGGTCATTTTGCCTGTGAAAACAACAAATGCAGTCTTACACACCATTGGTACTCTTTCAGAGCCTTGTTAATGCATAATAAAGGCCCCCTTAAGGCTTGATATGATACATACTTATGTGGTGGATGCCAAGAAAAAAATCCCTAAAACTCACTCGTGGCTCATGTCTGTCAGAAGCAAAGGTGTAGGTAGCTTGGCATTGGCAACACAGCAAAACTTATTTTCAAACCTGAATTCAGACCAAATTAGATGCTGTGGCAAAAACGCCAGTCCTCCCATTCATTCAAACATGAGTAGTACATTTAGAGAGCAGGGGATGCTGGAAAAAAACACAGCGGTCCTATGGCAAAAAGTTGAAAATGAATTTTTTTTTGAAGAAACATAACTGACGTCACGCTGTGGCGGCCAATCATGTAAGTCAGCGATCAGACTGGAAAACACCCAGGTAAAGAAGAACCCTTGTTTACCATGTAGCATTCTGCTGTTTACTGCAACTGTGAAGATGGAAGAGAGACTGATTGATTGCCACTGTTATGACTGTACATCAGCTGTACAACCTTGCCATGAGGGAGTACAAAGATGTCAATCGCTGTATAGTTGCTTGGTGATTTATAGCTCTTCAAGTTGTTATTGTTGGTTAGCAATCAGCATGGCCATGTAATGACACTCTGACACCGTCCCACAACCTTAGGGAGGAGGTCTAGATGGATTATTATTCGGTCAAAAAAACATGTGATTTTGACATCGAAGATCAAAGTGTGCATCCCATTTCCTAGCAACAGTCAACATTGGTTCCATGATTAAAATCTTTCCCAAACAAGTGATTTTTGTGTCTAAACCTACATCAGTGAATTATATATAATGGTAATTTGTACTGACAAACAGTGTCATCCAACCAAAAGCAGTCATACGTTTCATTTTGGAAGGCAATAGATATTGTAGGTCATCATCTTTGGTGTGAAAGGTTTCAACATAGGTCAGTTGCCTTTGGGAAACCTGGGTTAAACATGGGTCCTTAAAAGAGAGGCTAACTTAAAGCTTGTGTCCACATGGCATTTTTTCTGGAGTTTATTATGGGAAGGCGCTGGGATGAAGTGCTTGTGCTGTGAGAAAAAAATCCCACTGCACATGGGTTTTGACAGCAATACTTTAATGCCAAGGGGGGGACTATACCGCTAACAACAAGCTTACAACGCGTAGGGTGATAAAAGCAAAACACTTACAAGCAACATTCAATTTAATTCATTTTATTATATATACAGTGGGTACGGAAAGTATTCAGACCCCTTTAAATTTTTCACTCTTTGTTTTAGTGCAGCCATTTGCTAAAATCAAAAAAGTTCATTTTATTTCTCATTAATGTCACTCAGCACCCCATCTTGACAGAAAAAAACAGAAATGTAGAAATTTTAGCAAATTTACTAAAAAAGAAAAACTGAAATATCACATGGTC
>JAVQJD010019020.1:0-36714 GCA_036023655.1 Nannoperca australis
TAGATAGATAGATAGATAGATAGATAGATAGATAGATAGATAGATAGATAGATAGATCTGGCTCTAAAAAAAGCAAAGTTTAAATAAAAACAAAGAAGTATTAGAGACAGTTTGAAATATGATGGTTGGAACCACATTTGAAGGTTGTACACTGCTAAAATCCTAACTACTAAAGTTACTCCTTTTTTATCCCTGATTTGCACATTTAAAGCTGTGATTTCATACTTTTTTCTTATACACAATTATATCTCAATGTCTGCCAGATCACATATTTGATCTGTCTTGGGTTTTCCCAGCTTACATGAAAATAAGGGTATAATAAGGCGCATAAAGCTGTTTGGTTAAGGCTAAAGATGGTAGAAGAAGAATTTGTGCGCAAAGCAGTTTAGTTGCAACATTAATAGTTTAGCAAAGTAGCTAAACTAATGAATTAGTTAGCAAGTTTGCCAACAAACTTTGACAAACGATTCTAGTAAGCATGTTCACCAAAGAGCTAGCAATTGTCTTTTTTATGGAGGCTACACAATACACTATCCATCTTAGCATGTTAGCATTTTGTGCCAAAACTTAAAGCACTTAAAGCTGTTTGGTTAACAGCTAAAGATGGCAGAAGAAGAATAACGTGCACTTTGGCAGTTTAGTTACAACAAAAACAAGTTAGCCAAGCTAAACTACAGAATTAGGTAGCAGGCAACAGGATATACTATCCATCCTAGCGTGCAAACAAAAAAGTTGCAGGTTTAGCGTTTTGTGCCAAAACCAAACATAATTTGAGTGCCAAATGTATCAAATGCAACAAACTGACACTTGAATCAAACCAAACCTGTGAAACACAGTCACACTGACTTTAGAAGAGGTTGTTAGCGCTGACAGTGGGTGGTTCTCTCGAGTCAGCTGAGATGTGATTGAATAATTTACGACAGATTCAAGGTCATAGTGCAACAATACATTAATGACATACTTAATGTACAATAAATAATCAGGCTGGTTCCAAATCAGCTTCGTACCATTTCTTCATGGAGTAAAATTGTAGCTGCTTGTTTTAATAATGTAAAAAATAAATAAATAAATAAACAGCTACCAATAACTACTAAACTCACTTCCAGTGTAATTCACTGTACATTTGTTTAAAGTTTATAATTACTTTACAAATATATCAGGAATTGTAATTACAAAGCAGTAATAAGTAGTTTAATTATTAGCTAGTTTCCAGTCCTGCCTCTGGTGGGTAACTGTTAGCTAGGCAGTGGGCCAAGCTGTGTGTCTGTCATGGAGGTCAGCACATGTACTGTACCTGTATGCACAGAAACTACAATATTAGCTTAATTAGAATACTGCAGCTCCCAACAGAGGTGGGAAGTAATTAAGTACTTGATATTTTACCAGTCCAGGGTATGAATCTGAAACAGATCAAAAGGATTTTTATTCACCCTCTCCTGAATAAATACAAATTAAAAATATCTAAAACCATACTGATTACCTGTCTCCCTCTCCTCCTTCAGGGTAGTTCTCCCATCTCTCCCCCAAGCCCGGCAAGCCTTGCCTGGGCTCAGCGCAGCCGACACCAGCCGGCCAGCCTGGCACTCCGCAAGCAAGAGGAGGAGGAGAGCAAACGCTGCAAGGCTCTATCTGACAGCTATGAGCTCTCTACCGACCTCCAGGACAAGAAGGTACAATGCGGCAGCGAGTAAAACTTCATAGGTCTCAAACTCAAACACACCGCTGGCTATGCTCCTATAAAGATTTTCATGTCATTGTTCCTGTTACATTCTGAGTTCAACATAGCATTTTTCAACCAAAGCATTAAACACACCAGCAGCGCACAATGCTTGTCAAAACACTCATGCCTATTGTTACACACACACACACATCATTGTGGGTTGATCTTCAACATGTCAGGATATCCCATTCTGTTTACTAGAATCAATGCGCTTCTATATAATTTTTTCACAAATAATTCAGTACATTCAATTCAATTTTGAGTTGATTTGAATGTACTGAATTTATTTTATTTATATTACTTTTATATCGCCATATCATAACAAAGTTATCTCAGGGCACTCTTTTGCATGGAGCAGGTTGACACCAACTCCCACACATACAAAGACCCAACGTTCCCACCATGAGCAAGCACTAGGCGACAATGGCAAGGAAAAACTCCCTTTTAACCTCAAGGTCACTTCTAGGTGAGCGGTCATCTGCCTAGGAGAGAGAGCAGGAGGAAGGAGAACATACAGTAGTACTCGTCTGCCACGTTGGCTCCCAAACATTGCTACTGGCTAGGTAACAATAGTTGAAATCTTTCAATTGAACCTTTAGCTAAATATATCACTGCAATATTCAGTGCTTACCTTCTTAAAAGCTGTGAATTGGGGCCTGTGGAGAACTAAGCAGCAGCTGTTTCTGTAAATCTGTGAAACTATAACCTTAGCACACAAACCCCTGGTCATTACTGTTCATTATGGGTATTCTCTTGTGGCACTAAGAAAAACTACATGATGTGATTTTGAATAGATCCAGATATTGATACTGCAATACCTTTTGTGGAAAAATGCACCACTCATGTTAACCAATGTCACTACGTTGGGCTGCAACATAGACCCCTCTTAACTAAGAAGAGTAAAATGACTATTTCCTAAAGTGTAGAAAAGATCATCAGGATTGCATGTAAAAAATCACCCTGAGTGAGCTGTGTGCAGTCACTGGAATTATGTTTCATAATTTCTCACTATTCATGGCCTATTACAACAGTGTGCAAAGTTTCCAACAATATGCACATCAATGTTCTTCTTTTATTGAGAAAGAGAGTTGTTTGCCGAGCCAACCATGTATAACCATCCAGGGTAACTGAGTATGGCCTAAAGATTGGTTGACAATTTTGAGTAATTTCACAATCTGAGAGCTTGTCTGGCTTAACCATTAAAAAGGTGCAATTTGCAGTGCTACATCTGGTTTTTGTACGTGGTATCCCTGCATGCTTGGCTGAAGAATCTCATTTTGTAACAACAATGTGGAGAATGGGCCAGTTATTCAACACGATACTCTGGTTCTTTGCCCTTAATTGAAAGGCTGTACTACTTCTCAAAATAGCACTCACTCTTAATACATTCCTACAAATAAAATAAACTGAGATATCCACTTCTTCGTTTTGGACACTCAGAAATCAACAGCATAGCCCAGAAACAGTGGAAAAGGCTGCAATGTTTACACACAAACATGTGACTATTGAAATTTTTTTGTTGAGCTTCTGAAAATTGATTGCAATTTGTTAGGCAGGAAACCACTAAGGACATTTCAGACTTATCTCTGGGTGATACAAGTTAATGCAAAAAGTTAATCTAAGAGAACAAAGACATTTCCGTTTTGAGGGCTATGAGTACATTCAGCCAAGTGGCAGCTGGAGGATATAGTCTATTAAATCTTAATTTACAAAGAGATGGTAAGGCTTGTTGGAGGTTTAAAAAATCCAATTGACATTCAGTCATGGAATAAATTACTTCTTTTCAAAGGGTAGTTTCTCTCACTATGCTCACTTCAAGAACATTTAATCATCAACATCCAAAACCCACTCACACATTACAAAAGATTTACAGTCAGGAGATATACTATAGACAAATTTATTTTCAAAGCATTTGGAGGCCAAGACCTAGAAAATCACTGTTTGGCCTGTTATGCAATTAGTAGGCCACAGCAAAATACTTCACTCTTTTTATATAAACATGAAATGCTTTAAGTAGCTTTTGTGTAAATAAAATCAACACAGCAGGAAATTAGGAAACCATTAGGTCCTGAAATAACAGGACATTGATAAATATAAACTGAAGGGGAAATATGTTAATTTCCTAAAGTTTTGGTTGTTTTTTTTATAAAATGTCAAAACATTTCAAATGTAATGACAAGGTGAAAATAGCACACCTATCAAACATCCACACTAACTTTTGACATTAAAAGGCTAAACCATCACCTACTGCTGTTTGGAGCATCAGACTTGTAAAGCAGTGTCTCCTGTCCCTGAGGTCAGAGGCTACAGAACGTGCCAGCTCAGGAATAACTTTAGCAAATGATCTGCTTTCAGCCTGCCACTGGGTAAATAAACACGTCACTCATCAAACTCTCATATTCTTTCACTTTCACTATTTATCACTCTCAGATTCTCTGATTCAAGCTTGCAATTTTTTTGTGTCTCTTTATCAAAAACATACACATGTAGACAAAACCAAACTCACTAGAAAATTAGGAGATGTTGAGTCATGTCTGTTACGATACTTTGAAGACACAAGTAGAGGACTAGTCCAACAAGCAATCATCTACTTTTAGGGGTCATACAAGGGCAATCATTTCCAGCTGGGTAAGTCAGAGAAACTAAAGGCACAGATCAGTAACCAAGGCAAAGTGGGGCTTTGAGCCAAATGCTATTGCTGACAATGCTATCATGCTCACAGTGACATGTTGATGTTAAGTGGGTATAATGTTTAGCATGTTTACCATCTTTGTCTAGCATGATACCATGCCAATTAGTACAAAACAAAAAAGGTACAGCTGAGGCTGATGGAAATGTCACTATTTTTCAGGAATGTGGCCATAAACCAAAGAATTAGACTAATTGAAATTCAGGCCTGATGGTAGTGCTAGATGAAAATTCAGAAGATCAGCAGTCAATAGAATTGATCATCTTGGCACCATGGATATCTGTACAATTTTTTGTGGTAATTCATCCAGTAGTTGTCAAGATAGTCCATTCACAAAAACAAAAAAAAAGTCAGAGGATCATCAAAGTTTGTAGGATTTGTCCTCTGGTAACCATGAAAGCCTGCGCAAAATTTCATGGCAATGGTAGTTGTACAGACATTTCAGTGTTAACAAAAGTGGAAGCCTGTTTAAAATCAGATCTTGATGTACATGATTGCCCCGTCCCACCAACTGGTCAAAGGCAGTCAACCAGCAAAAAGGTGCAGAAGCATGTGTGATTTCAACACATGTTCAGCTTGCCATAACATGACGTGAATACAAATCAGTGGCATGGAATTGAAAAGCAAATGACCCAAGACACAGATGACTATATTCCACTGACGGTATAGAGTGGCCAGAGAAAAGCCTTTGTTGCCATGTTGAGTGGCTCCAGAAGCTCTTCCAATGTATTTTATGTCCATCAGTGATCTTTAATTATATCATTAAAACAGAACATTTGGCAGAACAGGGAAATGTTTTCCTCAGTGTTCAGTGTGTTGGCAGGTTAATATACACAAGTAATAGTAAAAGTTTCTACCACAAACTTGAGTTTAGACCAGGAAAACTGAAGAATTTCCCTTTCGCACTTGCTTTTGCAGCAAAAGCATCATTTAGTAGCCTACTTAAAGTTTGTACATGCATAGAGCTTAATTGCATTGCTTAACTGTGGTTTAGAAACATTTTAAATTAAGATTAAGCCACCTCCACAAAAGCTTGATGAATGGGTGATGAATGGAGTTAGTCCAATCCATCAACCTACCCAAACCCATCGCATGTGGGACGAAAAGGAGCAGTCTTTCCACAAACAAGCTTTTTAAATGTAATGAGTTCCAGACATGTTTAGTAACAAACGGATGTATCACTTATTGGTGACCTCTTCCCTAAATTATGATTCACCACAGATGAAAGGAACATCGGGTTTAAAACAGCATGTCACCAATGAAGTGACCAATAAGCACCAATAAAGCTGAGAGGATTATGTTTAAAGAGTGCAATTGCCATGATGAGGTTTCAATCCAAGATGCATCAAGCTCTGTAGTGTGTCACAAAGGTGCTTTTGATTAGAGCATTGGCATGAGACGGGAGAAAAGCTGGCTCTGCCTTGCCAATGAGGCTCCCTTGTGTACAATTAATCACAGCAGATTCAAAGACGGTAAAGAATCACTCTTTCAGGATAGTTTTTATTGTACCAGCAAGCATTTAGGACACCAGACAGGACCGGAGGGCCCACCACCCGAAGCTGTGCCAACAAAGGTGGCAGAATAGGAAATGTTCCACAGATTTGTTTCTTTTCCTTCAGAAAACATTTAGGTTGTTGCAACTCAACAGCCGTCTGGAATGGTACTGTACGTTGCACTTGGCATGGCATAAGTGGACTTAAGTGTGAGGGGAGGAAGAGAGAAAAGTGTGGCAGTAATTTTGGTGTCAAGGATTACTGGTTTGATCAAATCTTGTTAGCTGTTCATGGGTGGCCGCACAGGTAGGTCTTTCATCTGCAGCCTTTAATTTGAGGGGTGTGGTTTAAGTTGTAAATTTTTCTTTTAAACTTACGGTATGTAGCCCTTACTTGCAGACACATCTCAAAGGACAGAAAACTATTTCCACAAATGTCTGTGATTTGGTGCCCATCCAAGCACTTGGGTATTCTACACAGCACGATGCAAAATAGCCACATTGCTAATCCTCAGGATACGGGTCCCAGGGAAACAAGCAACAGCTCACGTAGCAGTCGAGCACTCAGCCCTGTGAAAGACCTTCAGGATACTTTAAAGTTCTCTCTCAATTCAGAACTACCCTTCCCACAGATCTTCATTCAGAAAATGGCATTGTCCCTTGCAACAAGTTGTGACAGCCATGCAGGTCTCCCAAATATTGCACCTGAAGCTTTGCAACTGAGCCTCATAGGTCAGATTACCCTCGCAATAAAGGTGCAGCTGAATGTGTTTTTTCTAATTGTCGTTTGCACACAGAAGACATGCGGGCCGTCTACACAATCAACAATTCCACATAAAAAAGGACATCACTCACCTTTGGTGGCATACATGGAATCTCAAATACAGCATTAGCACCTTGCATCTCCATTCAGAATAGAGTTCCTCTTGTGACAAGCCAGTCTTAAATTTTCATTATAAAACAGTCTGTTGTATAAAGGAGAGTGTTGCCTTGAAAGAGGATTAGGGGAGCAGATTTGAATGGCTATGATTGATGCCAGCCTCTGTCATACCTAATAATAGTGTAATCCTTACAAAATAAACCTTTTTTTTCTGAACACTGAGTCACACAAATAAGGACGGGAGTGTGATGGCCTGCAATAAATATTACCTTAATGAATAGTGGTCCATTGTCAGATAGGTTGTTGATTCAACGCTATGGTCATTTTTAAGGCTGCACTTTGAGTTTTTTTTTTTATTACATTCTAATGTAAAGTATATTGTTAGGATTATTCTCTTATGCAGACAGTTGAGAGTCCCACCGGTTTGATGTTACAGGCTACAGAACACATTTTTCCCTCAATCTGCCTTAAATGTGTTTTAAAGCTAACACACTAAGGTGAATTTGCATTTCAGACACTAAATTGTGTGCATTCGATGTATATTTGTTGCCCTTTTATGTGATGCTTGTGAGGACAAACAAATTCCAGAGAAATCTCCAAAAACAATTGAGTGTAAACTAATGTAATATATTCTAAATGGCAAATATTCTGAATTGAACAGCTGAGGCTTCTGTGCTTTGTCCCTCTTCCCAGAGCATGACATTAATTGCACAGAATAAACTGTTTATAAAGTTTAACATTTTATTGAGTACAGTTATACAGTTAGATGCTGAAAGCGGAGACATTACATGTACAGTATTTCTACGTTATCCCATCATCAAAGTCCTGTTTATTGTCACTGGAGCCATCTCTCGCACATATTGGTCAAAATGGCCTAGAGCAGGATAATGAGATCCACCCATTCCTGGACCAGCCACAAACATAGACATTACGAGTATTTTTAACAGGCTACAAGAGTCTAATACATATGGTCAGTCAAATGAAACAGAAATCCTTTCAGAATTTAAAAGTAACCAATGACAAGTAAAATCAACACCATCCCAGCACACATAATATATGGCTAGAGTAATATGACCCATCCTCTCCAAAAGGAAACTCTACACTAGCGCTCTCAGCTCAGCTGTGACAGTCACAATATGACTTATAACACTGATTTGGACTGAAATTGATACAGGAAGTGATGTGACTGAACGACACAAAAATGTCATTAATTACAACCAGGTGCTCGCTTTCTGTTCTTTAAGTTACCTGAAAGTACAACACAAAAGTAAAAAGTTGGAGGAGAGTTGGCGTTGCAATCTGAGCTCCATCATTATTCACCTTTCGCATAAATAAGCTAGAGGTGAAGAGAAATGTGTTGCCACCGGCAATTTTCTTTAATACTGAAAAACATAAATGACTCAGTGCAACATTATCTGATAAGACGGGCAAGAAAAACAAGGGGAAGTTTACATTTTTTCATAAAAATGCAAAAGACAGCCACACACTTCCTAACACACAGGTGCAAATATTACCTTATTTTAATCTTCCTAGTATGTTGTGGGTTACTTGTTAGCCTGTCTTTTCCTCCCTGATATTATTTGACTGTTCCTCATTTAGGGTCATGTGGACACACTGATGTGTTGTGAGATGTCTGTGCTGAATGTTGATGATATGTTTGCAGGTCGATATGACCTGGATGCCTTCATGTACCAAAAAAGTTGCACAGACGGAAAATAAATAAAGATAGTGAAAATGCTACACACTACAGTACACTTGCTTAACATCAGAATGTTAGCATTTGGCAAACAGGGAGTGTGTTAGGATGCTGGCTTGTAGCATGCTGTAGCATTTAGCTCAAAGCACCAGTTACAACCTCACAGTTTCCCGGACCTCAAATGCGTAGGTGCATTATCTTAGAAACATTGGTGGCTCCTGGATTTACAGATCAGATTAAACAAAAATTCCCACACGTCAGATAACCAACACAGACAAAGCCCACCAACAATGGCAATAGCTACACAGGCTGCCAGGAGAGGAAGCCCTGCCAGCTAAAGTCAACAAGTCTGACATTACAAATCCCACTCTGCACTGAAACAATACAGCATGATACAGGGTGAGAGCAAAGCACACAGCAGCAGTCAGGACTTCCCATCCACGTGATCATTTACTGCAAAGATGACATTTAAGGTATCATGGGTTCAAACTCAGCAGGAGGGCCTGCTGCACTTTGTGTGCAAAATGATTGAAATAGTCCGAGCTGGGGAAACAAAAGTCTCCCACATGGAATTAATAAGAAATTCAGGCAAGTATTCAGCTTTGGTAAGAGGACCCTTTTGCACCTTCAGGCCCAAGCAGGCAGGATCCTGGCTCGGAAATAGACTTGACTGTAAACAACTGCTTGTCATTCACACAGCAAAGTCAAAATATAGGCACAGAATGTGCTGCTCGCAGTGTATATATGGCCAGGAGTTTGATATCTGATCTGCATCTCACAAATGCACAGCTTGAGCAGGGCACAGATAAAAATGTGTAGCCTCGTCTGCAAGCCTGAAATAAGGGTTATAGTACAGGCATGTCTGACACAAGATGCAAAGTCAGAGTGAGTCATGGCACCCGCACAACCAGCGATATCTCACACAGACAGCGATGCACGGCCTGGCTCTTCCTGTCGCTGATTGGCCCAGAGGGAAGTCATTAAAGTAGCAGGAAAAAGGGGGGGGAGGAGTGACAAGAGTGGAATAAATGTTGATATAGCAGCACAGCTCATCCATTGTGAGGGACGGGTGGAATGAGATCAGCCCAGCACGGACGGTCGTATCCCCTCGGCCCAGAGAATAGGAACTTTCATTAAAGGACAGAACAGAGAGCAGAGTTCTGTGGCAAAACTGAGGAAGTAAACACAGTTGGAGGCTCACATTGCTGCTTTTGTTTACCAAAGCAAAGAATCAGCCAGTGGGTTCCAGAGGAAAAGCTCTGGAGAGAGGTTACAATTGTTAGTGATTCAAAAAAGTCATAGAGAAAGTTAGCTGTTGATGGCAACCTTTGATGTCAGTGACTGTATGTTGGTTTCATTATGGAAACCGAGGCCTCACTGAAGAGCTGAACACAATGAGACCTCAAACCACTCATTTTTTCCTCCTTTGAGTGTAGCTTGCTGGTGGTCATGGCAAGTAGATATGACTGGGAAATAAATCCAACACATATCACAATATCTAATCCACTATACACTCTTGTTTGTAATGAAATAGATTATGGTAAATGATTAGAGGGGAGCCAAAGAGAAAATTCACTCTCCAAAGTCGGTGAAAACTATTAACGACAAGAGTGAAATGAAGTAGGAAAGGTACATATTTCTTCTCAACAGCAGGTCATGGGGGGTTGGGGTGTCACCGACCCCATGCCCTGAGAAAAGCAGGAATGTTAGGTCAGATGGTGCAAGACTTTTTGCATGCCAGAATAGGCCTGGTCCACAGCATACCACCATGGCATGTGAGATGAACTACTGTTTTGATATGGCCCCACTTGACTTCTATGTTGGGTCTTTCTTTCATAATTCAACACTTCCCCTGTGGGAGTGGGAGTTATTCAACCTAAAGCATGTGATAAATTAAAGACAGACTGCCTTTTTCCCCCCTGACAACAATAATTATTAACTTGACGTTTAATCTTGTAGTTTTGCAGTATTTACAATAAAACCAGGCCTGGATTTGCAATTTTCTTTTACAACCCATAGCGGTCAACAAGCTGTATGGTGGCAAACACGTAAACTGCTGTTAAAATGCATCAAAGCATGCGGAACGTTCTTCACATCTGGTAGATTCTTAAATGAACTGGATGCACCACAAAACGTCATTAACTTCTCACTTTCAGTCACTTTTCAGGTTTTACAGTCTCTCTTAAACACATAAGTCAACTCAGAGCTGGCAGAACTGATGTTTGTAGATGGAAAGATATATATATATATATATATAAATTCACATTTCCAGCCACCCCAGGTGATCTTCAGTTACAAACAAACACAATCATAGTGATTAGGCTCATCATCAGAGTGTCTGGAACTCAAACACACACAGACACAATCAGTGAGAAACTCCATTGATGAGCAAATTGTTGAAAGAAGTGTGCTGCTCATGTGGATCAGAGTAGCACCTCATTCAGCTGTTGTCCGTCTGAGAAGACTCCGAGGCAACATTTATGCTTTGATTCTTGACATTCCTTTTGGCTTATGTGATCTACTTAAAATGTAACTCTACCAAAAAATGCATCAGGTCAAAACGCAGAATGTTTCATTGATATCACATGTGAATGAATAACAGGGACAAAGTAACTTCATTTTTTGTTAATGAAGGACTTTTAAGCAGTCATCATACCCTTTTTACACAGCAGGATACAGAATGAACAAGATTCTTCCTTTGATTTCTTTCTTCTCTTGAAAACTTTTTGACATGTGACAAACTCATGATTGCCTGCCAATAATAAGTGGCCTATGGTAATGAAAATAATGGCAATGGTAATATTATAGTACTAACAGGAGTTCATAAAGGATATTAAAACCACTAAACACCCAAAAGTCAGCATTACAGACACTCTTTAACTTACAGTAATATTATAGGCATATTCCCACTGCAGCTAAAAATACCACAAGGCAGAACTCTAATTCGTCTGCTCATTATAAGAACATTATACTGAGGTAGTTTCATTTTTAAGCATTCAACCACGGAGATGTAAGGGACAGTAAAAAGCTCAGTGAAAGCCTGTTAGCGTTGGATACATCACACAGTGAAGTTGGGACGCCACAGTACACTACGATGTCATCGCGTTACGCTGGATATGGGCTTGAAACAAACACCGCTGTCAATACAAAGCCCCAAAGAAAAACGGTCTCTTACCTGGCAAACCTGCCCCGAGGTGACTTTGCTGTTCAGTGGCTGTAAGCTGTCAGACGGCAGGGAAAGGGGGAGAGCAAATCCTGGAAGCAAGAAACCACTGCCACGCAACTTCAATACAGGAGCTTCAGCCCAAAACTTTCCGGAGCTATTTTAGTGTTTTCTTCCGCCTCTGTCCTGCCAGAAAGGTTTCTGGGATTCCCCCCAAATCGGAACGCTCTACCCTGACAACTTTCGGAGTCCGCTGTACAGTCTCTGTTTGATGATGAATTGGGGACAGAGTTTTCTGGTTGGTCAAGGAGGAAATGAAGTTTGAGGAAGAAGAAGGGGCTTTTACTGACTCCTACAGGCGTGTCAGAGACCTTTATGAGAAGTACAGGGGAGCCCATAAAGTTCTGCAGGTTTGATTTATTGAAGTGTGTCTCAGAGGTAGAACTAAAAATATTTTAATTTTGCAGTTGTAAAAAGAAAAGTTGTGACAGCTGACCACAGAGAACACAGTCATATAAATAGAATGAGCAATGGCATTCCCTTATACAAATACAAATCACAATTAGTTAGTTAGTATTTGGTTGTAGAATTAATTTTGAATAAAGAGATGATAAGCTTCAAATCCATCATTTAAGCATCATTTGGCCTTTTTTCACTCCCTGAGTCAGATTTAATTAGTTCATGAATGAACACAGCAGCAGCCAGGCAACTATAATGGGACAAGAGCACACAGTTTTCATGTGCTCATATCACAGACATGCATGGTGTTCACCCAGCGATCAGGCTTTCTCTCTCTGCCATGTAATTAATAGATTAATGTGCGTGTGAGGAGGAGATTTAAAGGCATCAAAGCCAACATGTTAGCCTGAACTGTTCCTTTGGGAACAGACATTCATGTGCATTTCTTCTGGATAGAAGAAATTCACATATATATACTGTCCAAGCACATACATTTTTGTAGAGTATAGGATAAAGCAAAACATGGGGAACAGTGTAAGTATGTAAGAGAATGACAACAAATACAGCAAATTTACTAACACTCGTGCACATTATTTTACATTTCCAAACATTAAAACATTCAAATCCAGTTTTTCTCCCCACTCGTCTGCAGGGTCGATAATGTGCTGAGTATGTTGGTGAATGTTTGCATGCACCTTCAGAGAAAGTGCATTGAGTTCTCCTTGGTTTAAAGCGTCTTACTTAAGCTACAGCTGCGTCCTTCAGGTGCTTGTCAAAATCGGCTAATCATCTTATGTTGGTTTTCTGTGAAGGACACAGGGGAAAGTCTAGTGTATGGGTGAAAATCCTGAACTCATCACTCATTGTGAGTGTCTGTGGACTCCCCTGTTGTCATGGTTACACACTGCCATTAAATTAAGTGTTTCTGAGACAAATTAAAAAGACATAATCATTCAACTGCACATGCCTGACGGATGGGATCATTTGGGCAGAAAGCTGATTTGATGTGTTTAAACTTTTTGTAATGACAGTGCACTTAAAAGCTCTTCTCTGTAATGACCTTTCTCATCAGTGTTTTCAAGTCCCTCCCTCTTGTCAGTAAAACAGTGTTTTGCTGTAGTCCTCTGTACGAAAATAGTATTTATGTTTTCTAGGTTCTTCAAGCTAACACAGAGTATTTCAAATGCAGAGGTTTTTATTTTATAGTACATTTTATCCATTGTGTAATTGCTTCCCTCCTTCTGGCATGGATATTCATCAGCTGAATTTGGAATCACTGCAGCTTACAAACATTCCCAGCTTGGGTTGGGTCAGGAATCCTTCTGAGTCAGGAGTGACAATTCTCACAGTTATGCATACGTAACATACATAACCCTGTCATTTTCTATTGTGAGTGAGGGGAGATACTTTATCAGGGTCAGGTGGTTGTGTGAAGATGGCTGTCAAAAATAGACAACTCAAAAAACAACATCCCAAACTGTACATCTTGATATGACCAGTAATTTGCATCTCAGCAGGGGCCGTAATATGATTCTAATTTGGCCTCCCCTCTCAGCAGCAGTAATATATACAGCACGGGAGATCTGCCCAGGTGGAGCATGCTGGGTTAATGACTTAATTGCCAACATAGGACGCACCTGGAAGAGAGCCAGACCTGTACAAATAACAGTACCAGCAAGCCCATGATAATCAGTGAAGTGTATTTTACTCCCACCAAGAACAATGCACAGATGAGCACGCACAGCATACATGTGTATCATACATGCCAATAGATATTTATCTGTATATATGAACTCAATTGATAGAGATCCCAGCTACAATCTCAGGAAGACTTGCATGTCACACCAATTTGTGCATCCATACAAATGCCTACAAGTTGTGTCTTGCGGTATGAGATGTGTTTTTGTCATACCTTTCTAAATTCTGTCCTTTTTTATTTAGCTCTCACTGTATATCACTGATAGTTGACTTACAGACCACAATACATTTTCAGATGAGGAAGGTCACAGTGATTAATTCCACAAATACACTTTAATGGTCTTAATCAGACCCAATTAGGTGTAGCTCATTCATTTGAAGTCTGTCTTTGTCCAATCAGGGTGTGTTTGTTGTTGTAGTGGCCGGGCCCTCTGTGTGGACTGGTGGCTGGCACAGGTGTAAGATCTTCCTCCAAGCTTTGTCAGAGGACAGACAGGAATGGTGACCTTGAACAAACTGGACTCAGATACGTGAGTTCTCAATCAGGCTTTACTCACGTCTTAATGCTTGACTATTTGTCTTGCTTTAAAGGACACCAGACGGCTTTCTAACAGGCTGAAAAGCCTTTTATGTAGTAGATTAATTATGTGTGTGGGGTACTCGAGACCAGCACTGGAGAACTGATACTTTTGATTGTTTTTTCTAAAGGTCCACAAAACATGCTTCATGATTGCAGTACAGAGAGAACTATATAAAGTGAAGGACACACAAACAATTGTTGGATTCATTTGAATGATAATTCTTTGATTCTACTTTAATTATTATATTAATAATTAAAGTAGAAACAATTGTCCAGTTAAGCCAATTATTGTTGGCACAACAAAATACGTTTTTGTCTTTATGTATAATTTTAGGGGGAAAATATTCTATAAAAATAAGTCCACTACATGATCTAGAGTATGATGTTGTACTAAGTTAGTTAGTACTCCACTGATTTAGCAACATTTTTGGATTAGGGATGGACAGCTTAAAAAAAAGAAAAGAAATCTATTTATTCCAAACACTTCTCTTCCTTGTCTACATTACCCACAATCAATAAACACCACACTACTTTGAAATAAGTTCTATTTGACATGGCATTGTGTGACTGGCAATGGATCAAAGTCATGGTGAAACCTTGTTATTAATAATTCACTGAGCCTTGTGCTACTGTTATACCTCAGCTGTCTAAAGCAATGCCCTTCAAACAACATGTTTGTATTTGGAGCTCAGTAACATGCACCTCACACAGCACAGCTCAACAAGAGCCATCAGCCCTCACCAGTCACTGCAGGGTGGCGTGCAAATCAATGGGTCAATAGTCAATCAGCTCCTTCAGCACTGAAGATTTCCTGCAGTGACCAATAGGAGATGGACAAAGAATCACAGCTGGGCTCAGGACACATTTAGGTCTCCAACGCAGCGTGTGGTAATGAGCATCCCAGGAGTGTCATTGTCTGAGAAATGAACTCTGTGAAATAATACCAGATATATCACTTTCTCAGCTAGCTATGCAGATCTCACAGAGAGATGAAACAAAATAAAAACAGTAGAGATGGGTTTTCTTTCATCCTTTCCTTCCTGCAAACTCTTGGCTTCCTCTGTGTCCATATGTCAGTACACTGCTCTCTGGGAGTGCCCTGGGGACCAAAGGCTCAAGGCTTTCCCTCAGTAGTTAAACCTTCACACTAACTGTTGATTGCAGGGTGGAAAGGGTTTTGGTTTTATGACTCAAAATCTCCACAGGGATCTCATCATGGCAGCTCATATAATATCCTAAATAGCTTTGCTCATATTATATTACATACTGCATTTCCCTGGTTTTAACATCCAACAGTTTTTGAACAACGAGACTCTATATGCTTGCAGTTAACAATTCAACTGTGGGAAGCTACTTTAAAAGCTATTACAGTAATACACATCATTCATCCTGGTCACAAATGAACCCTGAGGTAAGTGAAAATTGTGGCCCTTTATATGCCTTTGGGCTTCAAAACATGTGAAATTGATATTCACCAAACCACTGTTTATAATACAAGTAGTAAAGGCTGACATATTAACAGTAAATCAGTATAACAAGAATAAACAGTTTTCCCAACACCTCCTGAAGATATTCTTCTAAAACTATGACACCACTCACAATGGGTGTCTACTTAATTCATTTTGCAGCAGTAATGGGTAACCATAAAGACCAACTGAGAGGTCAAGGACTTGGATCCTGATGTGGCAAACTGCTGATAAATTCTTCACCAGCCGCATGATTAAACAAAAAAGATTTTCTGCAGCTGCTCCTGGTCTCCCTCTGCCATCGACCCGTTCCATACGCTGTTTGGTTTTCATCATCGCACTGGCCACCTGCTCTGATCCTGCATTAGGATGCCAATTTAGCGGGACAGACTGGATATAAAAAATGGGATTCTGGCAGCAGCCAACGAATGAGAGCTGTATTGTTTCAGTAGACATGACAATTCCTCACTTCATGATTAATGTCCAATGCCAATGCAGGAAACCAGTTTGTCCTTCATGAAGCAAAGTGAAAAGTGTAAAGGTCATGGCGATGGATGGGTGTGTAGCACCAAATACTTTCATGTAGAAGACTGATATTGGCTTCCCATCACAGACCCACAATTAACCTTTTGCCTTTTTATTAACCATTAACAAGATCTTTCCTTAACCTTAACCAGAGTTTACTTTCCAAAGCTACAATCCTTCTCTAACCTTAGCCATAGCCTACTGTAGTTGCCATGTGCAGAATGTTGGAATTAAATACATTGAAACCATACTTCCTAGGTTCTGGTTCCCCTAAAATGTGAAAGGGTTACATGAGAATAACACTTTGCAATTCTATGTAGGTTTAAGCCAGTTTCAGGTCATTATTTTGTCTTTTTAGCAGCCATCAGTGGTTGAATCACCATAGCTCTCAATCTACATTCTACACCTTTTATACAAATATGAAATAAAACACTGATTGAATGCTAAGTGGATACCCATCTAATACATTCATTTACTTTATAATTGTTTATGTGTATTTGAACCAAACTGCTCAATGAAAAATGTGTTTGGGACAAATAGGTCACAAGAAAGTGGAATCCATGTCCAAAATTTAATAGATGTGTTTTTCCAGACAAATCATGTTCAGTTGACTTACAGTAGTATGTCCTTGTTGTTGTGAGTTTGTTTTGGAGTCTACTACCTGTCCCCTAAGACAAAAATCCCTTAATGCAGCTTCAGAAAAACAGCAAAAGAAAAACAACTTACCTCTTTAAGCTGAAAGCCTGAAATGTATTTCCTTGAAAATAACATGCAAAATTGATCTCAGGTATTATGTGATTAGGGATAACAGGCTTTTCCCTCGAGAGAAGACCCCAAGGAGATATAAGCCATCGATAAACACCTTCAAAAGAGAGGCGGAGAGCTGAGCTTGCTTAACAATAATCCTCTGAAGGCTATCAAACAGTGGTTTGACACTACTCTGCCCACTGCAATAACAGCGCTGTGACCTCCTTGAATGCTTGTTTGGCAATTTTCTGACCTTCTGAAAGAGACAGAACAGCCATGGCTTTTATTTTCTGCTTATTTCCGAGGTAATTCCACAGTGGCGTCTGTTTCATGGTTTATTGGCACACTGAAACACAGCAGAGTGAAATTGACCAATTGTGAGTGAGATTAGAAAGAAGGAAAGGCAGCATCATCTCAAGATATCCAATTCTCAACAATAGACATTGAGACAATTTCCAGCCTCCTGGTGTGATTATCAAAAGCAATTTTTTGGGGAATAAAGTCTCACACTCCAATTTATGACAAATAACAATATCTAAAACAAACACACAAGTAGCAAATACATTCACAAAGTTTATGTTTAGTTTTGAAACTCATCATATAAAGTACATGGCACAGGCATAACTTTTCCTGTAAAGCAGTTACAGGTGTCACCGCAGTCACAAAAATGTGACAAAACAAAGACAACGGTGGATCAGTTTTAAATATCGCATGTAGTAATGGAACAAGAAGGAACAACCACAGTGAGCTTTTAACATGAAGGTCTGCTAGCAACAGGCTGTACACATCTAACTCCTTTGTGTTTGCTGTTATCTGTTATTTGATTGGCTTCTGTCAGATCGTTACCAAAACTATTACTGTATCTGTAGAACTGTACTGTACTACTGTTTGTTCTACTTCCTCCAGCTCTCTCTCTCCTGGTCCCCCCTTCAACCCAGTCAAGGCAGATTCTGCTCGAGATTTCTACCTGTTGAAAGGTAGGTAGGAGTTTTTTCTTGCTCCGGTCGCATAGTGCTTATTGTGAGCCTGTTGGGTCCTTGTAAATATAAGAGTTGGTCTTGACCTGCTCTATACAAAAAAGAGCCCTGAGATAACAAATTGCTGTCCACAAACAGCCAGAACCTCAAATAAACAAACATCCACTATACCATCCTTATGCAATAAAAGCAGACGTTGTGCTCTCCAAGGGTGAGATTATATGAAGATGCACTGAGAAGCATAATGACTCTGATGTAATTACACTGCATCATTCACAGTAATCATCTGTGGAAACCGTTTCTTATGCTGTACAACAGATGACTTGACAAGGCCACTGTGTTGTAGCGGGACGTGACCTCCCTGAGGATGTTAACTAAGCTCATCGATTATCTGATCGATCACACAGAATCAAGAACCACAGATAAGAACACTAAAATGTTAATTGCCCAAATGAGTGAGATTTAGTTTGTTGATGTCTGCAATTTGTTCATTCCAAAAGACACAAAGTTAAGGCCAAAAAGGTTTTGTCAGCTGAATCTTATGGCTCCCGTGTATTGAAGCTCATTGGTTCTAAGCCCAGCAGGTTATTTTCTTTAAGCCTCCTCTACTATAAAAAATATTTCCATGTATTTTCTGAAGAACACTAGGAAATCCATGTAAAATCTCTATCATAGTGCCATGAAAGCCATCGTTCTTCATAAAATGAGGTGGGTGGGTGACCAGGGAGACTTTATATGGTGTGAAAGCTTACACATTATAGTTACTATGGGAACTGGGATGCATTGGTTATTCCAGTGGAGCAGTAATAACTTGTTAAGAAAGAGAAACTAGAGGGAATAGAAAGAGTAATGAACACACACAAGAAGAAGTGAGCGGGACATTGCATATGTGTTCATGTGTTAGAACAATTATGGCACGAGGTGAGGTTGAAGGGTGAACCAGCCTTTCCCACCGTGGGGCTAACCACGAGTCATGACAGATTGTTGTACACTCCACTGTTCATTTTCTGCCTTCTCATGACTCACTTGATCATCTCAGCTCAGTCTTCTTTCTCAAACATCTGCAAACACACTAATCTACCCACAGGGAGAACTGGAAATTACAGGAGAGCTTGTGCACATCAGGATTTGAATTCAAGTTAACATCTGTCAATTGCTATAATGAGGGGAATTACATTTTTTTCACCGAATTGTTGTAAAGAAAATGCTTTGAATGCTGCAGAGCCAGCAAATTTAACAATTTGCCGAACTAAAACAGGATTTTTAAGATTGACCAGACACAATGGAGATCATCATAATTATAATACAATATTTAAATTAAGCTCACAGGCAGCATTCTAACTGTCCAGATAATTTTTAACAGATTTTATCACCAAATCGCCCTGTCTTTGTGCTGAAAATTGAAGGATAATAGAAATACTACACAGGACTACAGAGCATTAACAAGTGTCCTTCGCAGCTGACATCATCAAAAAGCTGCCTGCTTGTCTCTCTGTCTGTCTGTGGGTCCCCTGTGATGAGTATCTGAATGTGCATGATAAGAAGCATCTGAAACCCAACCATTTGGAACACAGGGGTGTACCTTGGCAGCCATGCTCCACTAATCACCCTCTGTAAACATACAGTAGTGTATACGTAAACCGTAATGAGTCTGTTGCTACAGCCTGAGGATTGCAGTGTACATTCTCCTTGTCTTTGATACAGATGGCAATGCCAGATAAAAAGTTGTTAGAGCTCGCTGGAGGGGCCTAAGCTGTTTAGATTAAAGTCTCACATAGCCAAGTACTTGGAGAGCCACAGCCATGAAGCTCCTCAGTGGAAAAGGGAGTTTTAAGGAAGAATTACGTAATGTATGACTTGTCTAGATCAGTTAGGGTTAGCTGTCTCTTCCCATTTTTTACACTGTAGAACCCCCAGTGAGTCAAGGCTTTTCAGTTATTCATACTAGAGCACAGACAGACTCCTAATAGCATTATAATGGTAGAATTACATTACGTGCTACCTGGCAGGCACAGGCAATATGACCTAAAGAGATATTGATTTAGTGTAACACATTAGGTGTGTGGTGCTCAACTAAAAGTCCTATTAGATTTAATGAGAGCATGACTGAGGAGTAAAAGAGTAATTTTTTAACTTAACATGAGGTTAAAGATATAGTGGTCTACTGCAGGTTGCGAAGCTGATTACATACAGGAATCACAGTTGCATTGCAGGCTGGATGGCCATCTTGTCATTAATCATTCCTGGCACGTTCATTCTGATGCCAAAGTCAGCAGTGAAGCCGCTGACATGCCATTATTGAAGCCCTTTGCAGTTGTCATCAGAGTAAATTGAAGTAAAATGATGACTGCTCCTATTTTAGGGTGGTGGCTGAAAGGCATAAACCTTTTTGAAATGGTATTTGAGGTTTAAACAACTTGTAATTTAGGGAAATGGAAAACTACAACTTCCATTTGAGGTTCATGCAAAATTCGGGCTGACAGCTTTCTCTCTAAGTAATATGGGACAAAGGATTAATGTGCTGCAGTTAGTCTGACTACATAGCAGCTTGTTATTGGTCAACACTGTAAATTTACTGGTCAAAGTTCAAGTTGAACTTGGGAATGTGGATTTACTTTGAATTTTCTAATCACAAGGAATTTGTTGGGAAATATTAGATTTACTACTAAATCTTGCTGTTTTAAATGCCAGTGTGACCTTTTTCACATAAACTGGAATGTTTTTGTCTTAACTTGACCAATGTATGAGCTATTTAATGAGTCTAAATCCAATTAAAACAAAAACATAACATGGTATACACTGTGAGTGCGATTCAGTATGTCACAGTAGAGCTTATCCCCCCACCTCTTAATTAGCAGATATTTGCACTGTGCAGACACAAACTACCAACAATAATTTTTCAGGATTTCTCCTCTCTAATGACTTGTACATTTTTCTAGTGCTCAATTCATTTTACTTCCTTTCTGTCTGAGGCACACAGTTTGGTTTCTTATAACTAAAGCACAAACTCAGGTGAAAGTGCACCACTTCTGCAGCATGGTAGAGCACTCAGAAAATGGCTCTGGAAGTGAATGAATACACTGTTAGAAAAAGCAATACACCATCACCAGGTGGAGATGAGGCAGGCTTCAATAATGGCTCCTCTCACCCCCTCTAAAGTCAGTCCACCTCCTAACCTAACAAATTACAGTTTTGTAAGGGGCTGGCAGCAGAGTCCAGAGGCTGGTTACTCCTACACAAAAGTGTCTTTGTCAGGCATGAAGAGTCCCAACGGCACAAATGTACAAAACCCCAAATTCAAACTCAGAAATGATAGGGAGAGTGAATGATGTCTCTTTTGAAGTTGAATTCCTGTTTCAGGCAACAATGAAATCCCTGCCACCATGTTCTCCATGCATATTAGTAACTTCAATATTTTTGTACAGTACCTTGTAGCACAATAAAATGTGTTCTCATTATGTTTGTCTGTTTGAGCTGTTTACATCTGTATTCATTGACAACTCCCCATAGTACATTAATCCTGTTAATGACAGAAAATATTTGGATTGTCCAGAGTGAAACCGCTTCAAGTACCTTGAATAATTTGCACTGTAATGAACATGGAATCTGTCAAAGATGACCCAGGTCAGGCTCAGGTGGGTTCAAACTGGGAAACACACTAGGAGGAAGTAGCTTGCATCTTGTGCTCTTTCACACTGCGTTACATTATTACTTGTTTAGAAAGCTTCACTGTTCTTAGTTTACACACAAATGACTTGCAGTGATATTACAATTAAAGTTGTGTTCCTGCTCAACATGCACAGTACTGGACTGTACTTAACATTCTTTTTTTAGATTAAATTAGATCCAGTGAGCAAGTAACCCGACAAGTTGTTCCATGATCATGGAACGTACAAACTTGGTCACTTGACAGCAAAATTACATTTTAAATGACATATATCAGTCTTTCATTTACACATAGGCTTATAACTCATTTGGATCTTTCTTTTCTGTTTAAAACATCATAAAATGTAATTTCTGAGCCTTGTTATTGCTGTCATTTAAGTTGCTAGGCAACATCTAGATAAACGAGAAGGAGTTCATAAGGCTCAAAGTTTCTGGGAATTTTGAAACCGTGAGAGAAAGAAAAATTTACTGACTGTTGTCAATCTCAAGAAAGGAGAATATTGCTGCATTCTGATATACGATACATTAAAACAGTTTGCAGTGGACATATGATATTATAGCGCTCTATCCCCCTCCCTTTGTCTCAGACACACACAGACATTGGGCTCGCTGTCTCTCTCTCTTACTCCCTCACTCTTACCTTAACTTGGACTTCTCCACATCTCTTTATTTTCTGTGACGGCTTGGTCTCATTTCCTCTCCGGTCCTCTCTCATTTCCCCTGCAGCTGTCCCTCAGATTCAAGTTACCTGCTTCACTGTGGCTACATTTAGGTCCTCTATTTAAGTCCTCTCTTTCCTCATCCTACCAGAAATGTATTTGGACATCCAGATTCATGCAAATATCAAATATTGGTTGTTGGTGGTGGTAACACAAATACACCTAGCACCAAGTTCTTTCATTATACCTCTCTGTTGCTGTCTTTATCTATAATTTAATACTGGAGCAACACTTCAGACCCAGGTGACACCTAGGTGTGAAATAAATGTTAATTCACACATTCCAGCCATTGACAGTTGAGAAGGTATTCAGTTTGACGTCTGTGTTATGTAACTTGGTACTCATTTTATGACAAAATGTATGTAAGGTACCTGGCACATCTTCTAAAAAATAAAGAAAGTGGAAAATTGGTAACTGATGTTCTGAAATGTAGTGCTCATGTCATGAATTTATTATCCCATATATATTAAGCATGTTGAACTTTGTTTTTATCACTATAAAAAAATAAGATTTACATGTTTAAAATGTCTTGCTTGTTGTTTTTTTATTTGTCTCCAAAGTTAACTTCAAAGTGCATACAATAAATAAAAAAACATCCAAAATTGTCTTTTAGAAGTATCTTCTATGTAAATTAATGATTGATTCTAAATATTGACACCTGGCTTGACACAAACCTCACTGGTACAATCAATGCTAATGATTACCTGCATGATCCCGTGCACTAATGTTAATGCTGTCAGGATTATTATTAATATTATTATTATTATTTGCTGAACTTTTGTCAGCACACTTTTTGCTCCTGCTAGGTTGAACTGTGTTTGGAGTTTAGAGCAGAACTGGACACCAGTGTACAACACTGTAATCACATGTAAGTCAAATATGTTGGCCATGCATACACGTGCAAACATGTGTGTTTCTAATTAATACTAAGAAGAAAGATGAGTGTACATTGCTATGAAACAAGTAATTGACAGGAAAGTTCTGTGTGTGTGTATGTGCAAGTTTGTGCGTATGTATCAATAGCGTCATACATAGCGTGAAAAATGCAACCATTCTGGAAACGTGATTGTATTCTGGTAAATGTTAACTCCACACTGCTAATTAGAGCAGAAAAGAAAAGTGAGCAATAACATTAGTATAAGCAGGATGCTGCAGTTAATTATCACTGAACAACTGCAATGAGTGCAGTTTTCACCTCAGGACACACACAACAGATGTCAGCTGGATTCAAATAAAGACACTTCTGGCACACAAAGGACGACTAGTGAGCAGACCTGGATTTATGTTGGCTGGATTCTGATCCACACAGAGTATTATAAAAATATGTATCTCATCACAGCGTTCCTCTAAACTAGCTGGCCTATTGAGATCTGCAATCTATTTAATGCTAAGAGCAGTGGACTGTCACGATAATCAAGCAGTGTGCCAAATTCATTTTCAAATAGTTTATCACATAAATAAATACATATAATACAGATTACCTAAAATAAATTGTATTAGTGTCTAATCCAGTTATAAGAATTATTGGTTCACAACTCTACTTGGTGATTACAATCAGCTGTTTTAAAATAAAACTTTAAACAGGTTTTACAAGAATCAGTGGAAGAGCAATGAAAGTATGGTACATGAAACAAACTCCAAGTGTGTAAACGAGTGAAATTAGTGAAATATAAGGTGAAATGGAGCAAAATGAAAGGCATGCGAGTCGTTATCCTTCACTGTCTAACTGAGGTCTGTTTATATGTCCTCTCAGTTGACAATGACATCAATCATTGGTGTGGGTAAATGGATATCATTCATCAAACGGTGATGAAGCCATACAAATATATCAGAAATATCAAAAATAAATGCGTCACATGGTAAAAAGTGATATTTAAATCAATGAGTAAAAACTGTATTTATTATGTATATGCCATTTAACCTCTTTTCTCCAATGTTATACTTTGTTCTTGTCGTTGTTCAAGGTGTGTTTCAGCTAATGGTGTTATGGCATAGAAGCTGTGATATTTTCAGAAAACAGAATGAGGTCCCCTCAGGTCCCATGCCAATACAGCTGGGGCAATAGCTAGCTGACACGTAGAGCGTGCAGTATATTTTCACTTGCATTAACATCTGCCTGCTGGGAAGAAAGTTTAATGAGCTTTTGGTGTTTTCTGGTTGCCTATTAACTTTTCTTTTCATTTCAGTATTTGTATCTCTGCCCTGGTGCATGCTAACACCAGAGGTGATCTGCTTTTTTTTTTTACTCATTACTGCAGAAGATTACAATGCCCAGGATGATAGAAAAGAAAGCCTGGCCAAATTATGCTTCTTTATCAATGGAATGCCTACACCCATGACAACAAGCATGTGAATAAATCCAATTAAACCCAGTTTCATCTCATAAATCGCCTCTTGAAAACTACTCACCATTATAATAGAACATTACAGGTTTGATCAGCAATGAAACACAACACATAAACAACAACAATCCTCTTATGCTCCACTGGTAAATGTGGAACTGATTGACAAGCTAAATGTTCACTTGTGCATGATGAATCGTTTGCTGTGAGTCTAAGACGGAGGACTTGAACAACTTTAATGGGGACAATGTGGGAGAGAAAAAGTGGCATTTTACTTATTAAAGTCTTTAAACTTCAATTAAGGTGTCTAATTATCTGATCCTTCTGGAGTAGGATTAATGAAGCTGCTCAGCTCCCATCTGCTGGTGACAGTGATGCTGGGTGTGTGCGTGTACACAGGTTTGTGTGTGTTTGTGCGATACAGGTGCTATTGGAAAGACAGAACCAAACAGAAAAGAGGCAAAAATAGCATGTTTCCTTTCCCCCACAGCTCGAGTCATCCCACATGCTGTCTTACATCAAAAGAAAAATTCACAAACACACAAACTAAAATGAATGAGGGACCTTGCGCAGGATTGGGTACACAGCGTTATCATCAACAAATCTATTTCACTTTCCTTGCTTTCATCCTCAAGGGCTATTGGCCCCTCTCCGAGGAATACGATCTGATTGACAAGCGGTTTCATATCCAAAGAGACACTCGTTAAAAGTTTAAATAGAGCACTAAGCTCGGCGGAGCAACAGAGTGGCCTTTAAATGGATCCATATGAGCTGAAGAGTTTTGATAACAAATAACAGGGGCGCCAGCCAGAGCACACACTATCTACATTAAACTGATTAATCAGTGTGGATGGAGCCATATGGGAATGATTCCCTGCCATAGTCTTTTATTTATGCACCCTCAGCCAAAAAAGGCTCACACTGCTCACCTTGGTGGAACAAAATATGACATTCTCAGCGAAAGGTCAATATTTAAAAAAGATGCTGCAAGCAGCAGCACGTCCGCCCAAAGCAGTGCAGATGGATCCATCTGGTTTCTGGATTGGAAATGGCCGTACAGTCAAAACAAGGTTAATATATCGGCCTGTCACTACTTTCGCATACTCACAGATGGTGTCAGAGCTGTAATGAAACATATCCTGGTCAACATCACTCAACACTCTGCAGTGTAGCCTCTGAGAGGGCAGTTCAACGCCTGACCTAAACTTGACCCGATACTTTATCCTTGGATATTAATTAGTAAGGACTTATTTACAATCCATTTAATATAACTTGACTGCCATAGCCACAGTGATTAACTACATTTTTTTTTTATATGGATTTAAGGAGTAACCAAGTAAAGACCACAATGCAACAGTTCCACTGTTTTCATTTTGAAATGCTTTATATGATCAACACTTAGCACTGAGACAAGCTTCCAAAATGAAATAACCAGTGTTCTTTTAATCATTATGTCTTCTTTCTGTCTGTGACTGATCACGCCCTCCTGTGCTGTGTGGAACAGAACAAATATGTTCATGTTTAATGAGTGACATAAAACTGTTTCTTGTTTGCTTCAAGTGACAATTAACATCCCAAATGCATGTCAGCTGCTCTGCTGGTAGCAGCAAAGGTGATTGTAGTCCATTTTTCTTAATTTCATTAACAGTTTGGATGCTGTGATGTTTGAGCTGATATGAACAATGATGTAACACTACACCACAGATAAAGTAATCCATCTTCAGAAGCATCTCAAACATTCATTTATTTTAGGGGCCCAAGAGGCATTTGTGTTGTATCTTCAATCAAAGTCAATGTATTGATGTTCTGAAAAACTCCATATGGTGCACCAAACAAAGTGGTTATGAGTATGGCTTTGGTGTCAAATTTGTTCAGTGGCCTTTAAACCTCTGAAGTGAAATTTGACAGATTTTACTGTGCAGTAGTTGTAAGTGAGGTAAACGGCAAGAATGCTTTGGGTCAAACCAGTAAAACAGCATTCAAAGGCATGAGTCAACCCTATTGACACCTTTTTTTTCTAGCTTTGTTCACTTGGCTATTTGGCCAAATGCTGTACAGGTGAAATACCCATATTATAGTATTAGAAGTTTTGTTGTGTTAAAAAAAATCAAGCAAAAATTATTCTTAAATAAATCAATATGTGTCTTGACATTAGTGACACAGTTCTAATATTATAATCATAATAGTAAATGCTCTGTAGTTCTTTGTTCAGCAGCTTTGTTATGACGAAGAACCAAAAATACAATAATTAAAGCATTAAGATATAACAATGGCCTTTCAACAACATAAAATAAAATTAATTACACATAATGATTCTGTAAATTGTGTCGGCTTAGTGGAAAGAAATTAAATACCATGTCTGGATGCAAATGTTCCCCAATAAAAGAAAAATAAAATATTTTATGGTTGAGTCTAAGATCTTTTCTGTCTACTGAATATTACATTTAATAATGTCAGTACAGTAATGGAATTGTAAAACTATGAGAAAAAGAGCATCTGACCACAGCCAGATTCCATGACATTGGGTAGGAGAGCATCTGCATGATGGAAGTGAGCAGTAAATATCATTTTAACAGCTAGAATGAGACTGGTTTGTTCCTACTATACTGCAGGCATCCATTTCTCTGCTTTTGATCACGTACAAGACCTTCGGTAAATGGAGCTCCACTGGTGTGATGAGAGAGGTGGAGAGGCAAGGTACATGTCTGTATCCACATCTGTGTGCTGCTTTTGCTAACCCAGCCTGTGGTATCCATGTGGTGTGATGGACTGTACCAAGCGTATCACGGCACTACAGTCAAACCAGGGTGCCCCACAGCTAAGAGCTGAAGTCCAGATGGCTGACTGCTTTGCTTTATTGGAATGTCAGAGAAAAAAAATAGGGTAAGCAAGGTCATTATTGTTATTTTCCCTGAAATAAATGTAAATACACAGTGGGTAGTACAATGAAATAAGAAATTGTACAGTACTTATTTGTATTGGATGGGATTATGTTGTCAAATTTTTTTGTTATTGTGTCCACCCCCTTTATTGTTGATGGTACACTCATATCCAGACACATAACATGACCATGACCATTCCACTCTGATATGTATGGAAGCCGAGGATGGCTGTGCTTGCAATTCTTTTTTAATGCTGTTATTTTGAGATAACAAGCTTTGTTATCTGCAAGATAATCAACTCATTATTACAAGAAAACAAAAGGTTGTTTCCCCTTATTAGCTTACTAATAATGTTTATCAGAGATCAGGACTGCCATACCAGCATGCATAGATGGCGTCTTGACAACTGTGGCAACTGAGTTTAACTGAAAATGTCAGATCAAGGAGTACGCATTATTGATTATGGCATCAGACTCTACTTCAATCAAGGTCTAACACAGGATATGCATTATGTCTTTGTTAGAGATAACATCAGGCCTTGCAACTTACAGAAAAGACTATGAGATAAATTAACCCGTTATCACGAGAAAATGAGCGTTGTTATTTTAAGTTAACAAAATAATGAACTTGTGATCTTGAGATAACGAAATTTAAAAAATTATTGCAAGGACTGGCGTTCTTGGCTTCCATAGATATGAATGGTCCACATAGCAAATACACTTATTCACTTTCTTGCAGAGCGTTAGATGAGAAGATCGACACCACTCTCATTTGAAGTATGAAGCTACTGTCACCAGCCAATTAGCTTAGCTTATCCCAAACTGGAGACTTCATTTCTCCACATAACCACAACGTGTTGTATCAACAGAGCTTTAGAGATGCTGGCAGGCAGATTTTGGTACCTTCAGACAAAACCAGGTTAGTCATTTCGGTCTGTTTCCAGCATGGATGTATTAATAAAACTTGATTCTATATTTCAAGATGGCATCCAAAACATTCCTATCAAATTTGTTCAGTGGGTTCATGTCCTAAAACGGCTCTTCAGGTTTCAGACATCCTTTTTTCTGACTGGTTGAGAGCTGGCCAACCTAGTTGACTAACTAAATGGATCAAATTCTGATAATAAAAAAACTCAGACAGTGAAAAATGTTTTGATTGTATTAAAGCTGTTCTTTGTGTGAAGGTTTTTTTATGGAAAAAATCATTGTGCCAGTGTGCATTACGTGATACCAAAATTCTGCCTGTGGCCACTACATCAAAATTACCTCGCAGCCCAGCACTCTTTCTGTGGGCTTGCTTTCCAGTCTTTGTGCTAAGCTAAGCTAACCGATCACTGGCAATAGCTTCACATTGACTATACAGTTTTGAAATTTGAGATTGCAAAACTAAACGTATTCAAAACGTATATATTTATTGATAATGATCATGATATTCAATAGTGTGTACATTCTGCAGGTATTCTTTTTTACATATGACAATTTTATATTTATAACTTATACTCTTTTATCTTAGGTAAACATGCTAATCCTCACAATGATATGTTAAAAAATATTACAGATTAGGCATTTCAATTCTTCACAACATCACTGTCTTTCACCAAACTGCCAGAATAAAAAACAGCAGGTGAACTCAGTATTACCTCACTAATGACTTCAGTGATCAAAGAAATAGACACTTGCCTTTAAATATTTAACACATGGCATATAAAGGGTAGGAATGTTCCTTTATGAAGGAAACCTTTTCTCCCTGCTTGACCCTACAGGTCTGGCTGTGCATGTGTGTGAGTCTCGCAGTAAAACCCGGCTGTGTTGATGACTACCACCCCTGTGTGGGCTGTTACTGCTGGTGGGCCAGAAGGTTCGACAGCATGTGCTGACAGAACTACAGCTCTATGAGTCTCTCGTAACAAAGACTTCTGGACCCAAAGCTTTTTCTTGCTCTCTGGGTTCATGTTTGTTTTACTTTATCTCTCTCACTCACTCTGTTATCTTGCCAACACCATCTAGCCCTTCATTCCCTGGACTGGTAATCAACCTTTCTGTCTCTCTCTTTCTCTGCTTTTCCTCCAGTGCACAATCCTCAGTCTTTCTTTCTCTCTCTGTTATTCTATTTTTCTTTCTCGCGACATTTATGGTTCCCTTACACAGAATCGACCATAGAGAGAAATCAACCCTCTCTCAGTCATAATGCTGCAAGACAGTCCCAGTTTTCGAATTTCCTGACATGAATGCTGATGAATCCTGTGTGCACAAACAACCTTGAAACAGTGCATCTTTCCAGAAATCACATCACTTTCCATTGTCATTTGGACCTGAAATTAAAAAGTGTAACTGGAAGGCGAAGGGACTTTGCCAGGAAGAGAGGGAAAGGTTAATCTCCCCAATTTCATGCGGTGTGATTTATATCACCCGGGTAATAACACAGACTATGAGGCAAAAGAGCTGCTCAGAGACTCAAGTGTTTCTGATATCTTGAGCAGAGGCTTTTGCCCTGGCAAACATGTTTTCTGTAAGATTGCTGTAACATTAGCCAGAGAGTCGAAGTTTAAAACTAAGACATGGAAGTCTTGTTTGTTGACTACAATATTGCATTAGGTTTATAAACCAGCTGTGTTAAATTCAGGCGTTAGTGTTTCCATCTGACTCTTTAAGACATTATTAATAAAATGAGAAAACAGCTACTCTAGAAACAATCCAGAAGCCATAGTAAGACATCTGTCTTTTTTCCCCACTATTTACTGTAGACCACTGCTTCATATCAGTTTAATGACACAGTGCAGCCTACAATGAGATCAAGGCTACTCTGAGTGAAAAAATAGAGGACTCGAAATGCAAAACTAATCACTTTCAGTGACATATCACCTGACAAATATCAAAAATACTACAGGGAAAGGTACTTTAGGGCCCAATAAGGGCTGAACAAAATTCCAGGTCTATTAGAGAATTAAATTGTTATAACCTCTATCGCTGTGCTAGAGGTTTTCTAAAAGGAAAAAACATACCCTGTAACTACAAAATAGTGCTAGAAAAGAGTAAAGAAGAGGCTACGGTCATGCTGGCAGCTCTGTAAGGCAGTAGCTTAATGCTAATGTCAGCTTGTTAACATGCTCACAATGACAATACCAACATGCTGATGCTAAGTGGATGCACCATCTTAGTTTAGCATGCTAACATTTGCTAAATAGAACTAAACTACAACTACAACAAAGGCTAATGGGAATGTTAAGAGCATTGAGCATGAGTATTTAGTAATGAGCCAAAGTGTTGGACAAATTGATTATTTGACCTAATAATGGTGCTAAATAAAACATTAAGGGGTCACTTAAGTAATTACAGTTCATCCTGGTGGCAATCCATCCAATAGTGGTTTGTAAATTTCACTTAAAACCACAAATTTTAACCAGCTGGGGGCACTAACTGTAAAGTCACAGGATATATAAAGTCATTAGGATGCATCCTCTGGGCACCAATTTAATGGAAATCTACCACAGTGGTAGACTGACCAACATTGTCATCCCTAGAGCCATGCCGGTAGCATGGCATAAAAATGTTTTGACATCATAACTTACCAAATTCATTTTTATTTCATTTAAATGGCGCTGAAAGTGTAAGTGACCCTAAGAAGTTGTAACATGTACAAAGAGCATCAGGAGTTCCTTTACAAACTGTACACAGTCGCCCTCCATTAGGCTTTGAGCGAACTTGACTGCTCAAACATACAAGCCACACACACGCAATGGAAAAACACATGCTCATAATTCTGCACTCATACTCCGCGTGCACACACACACACAAACACACACACACACACACACACACACTCAGTCACAGAGGGTTTGTTTACACATGGGGCCTCCCAGATTGACTCTCTTTGTCTCTAAGGCTGATGAGGCATAATATAAATAAATTACAAAGCCATTAACTTCATTAACATCATCTGATCTACAATGTTTGAGCTCACTGCACTGAACGTTTTAACAGTTTAAACATAGTGTATGAGTACATATCAGACTATTTCAATATATTTTGTTTCCAAGTACAGTACATTTTATAGGCAACACGTGATGGAGCACATAGTTATATTTCAGGAAACAAAGTGCTAATGGTGAGGCAGTGATTCTGCAGCTCATTAGAGAAAAGTTTGAGTTAAACTTAAAGATACATGTGAAACATGTGGAAGCAAGTTCAGTGCCCATTAGCATTATCCTCCTGCTTAATAATAAAGATTTTATTCCCTTTAAAATAATTGCTTTCCCTACAGCCTAAATGGGAAAGTCTGTGGAAAACATTTAAGGATCATAGTTCTTTAGATAAAAACACTTATTTTGAGCTACAGAGATGTTTCCACTGTGCTGAAAAATATTTTATTCAACTCATTTATTGAACTCTTTCTTTTGGGATACGTGAATGGTGTTTCATCATAACCTTTATTCCTCATTTGAAGTAACAGTTTTCTTCCATGACAGAGACTTTTCCATATGCATCTGTATACAAAATAAAAACTGGCTTTGTTGCTCTTTGACTTAGGCATATACCTGTGTACACTATTCTCATGTGCTAGTATAAGTTTTAATTAGAGTCTTTTAAACCTTGAGCTGCAAGTAAAATAAAAAGTAAAATGACCCCAAATTTCAATCTAACTTATGGCATTGTAAGCTGCAGCAGAGTCACTGTAGAAACAGTAACATGAACAGGCATCCATTTGGAGCCCAGAAAGTGCCAAAGGGATATGAGGGAAAGAATGGAAACAAGGAGAGGCAGGGGGAGGCGTAAGTGAACCAGAGCAAACAGAGAGATGAGGGGAGGGAAGAGGCAGGTGGAGACAGTAATAGACCAGAGGATGCCTAGAGAGGCATGGGGAGACAGTGGGAGACAGGGAGAGGCTAGGGAAGATGCTTGGCATTGCAGCTTCTTGTCTGCAGTTGCCCTTGCAGTGACCCATTGGAGACCCAACTGCTATATTTATCGCTGAGCAATGATGAGCGCACAGAAAACCAAGAAGTTCCAGAACTAAGAAGTTCCAGTCGAGCCTAGCCTTTATTTTTTTTATTTTTTTTTTTTTTTTGTTGTCCTTTTCTCTGTACAGCACTTTGAATTGCATCCGTGTATGAAAGGTGCTATATAAATAAACTTGCCTTGCCTTGGTTGCTGTTGCAGCTATTTCTTTGGTGCTTGCCTTGTCCTTTGAGGTGTTGTCTTCTTTCAGAGGTGTCATCTTTCGATGTTCCTTGAAGTTCCTCATGCAAACATGTCGGGTGTCTCTTCTGACACCTTTCACATGTGCTCTTGTTATCACACCTTCTTGAGTAATGACCAGTTTTTAAGCATCCAAAGCAAAGCTTCTCTACATGCACAAACTTTGCACAATCTTGAACTGTCTTTTCATCAAACCTTTTGCACTTGGCGAGGACGTGTCCCATTCTTTTGCAGAAGACACATGATGGGATGTTGTGTTTGTGGACAGTGTCCTTGCTTGAATGATTTGGCTTCGCTGATACTTTGGTTTCTCGCTTTCCACATTCTTGAGCGCTTGCATTGAAGTTAAGGGATCACAAGCGAGATCTGCTTCAGTCGACAAGAAGTCTACAAACTCTTTGAATGGTAGGCACCCTAGATACCAACCAAACTGGCATTTTCTGCAAGACCTTTTTGGTGCCTAGTAGGAAAAATCCTTCAACGGCTTTCTTTGCTACGCCACCTAAGTACTTTCTTAGGTAGTACAGTTTTTCGATCTTTGGGAAGTTTTTCCTATCTATTAATGTTTCAAAAGATAGTTGCCAGTCTTTGAACTTCAAAGGACCTCCAGTGAATAGTGCAGGCTCTGGTGTTGGAAGATGATTGGCACTTCTGCTAGCATGTTGACCAAATCGGAGCTGTTCTGCACTTGAGGCATGGGCATTAAAGTTTGTGGAGCTTGAGGTGCTAATTGCAGATTTCAGGGGGGAAACTTGAGTTGTAACTGGCAGAGATTGAGGAATGAATGGAGGACTTGTGGGGTTAAGAACCTGAAATTTTCCTGCTGGATTGACATCATACAGCAAATCAGCTCCTTCATACATTTCTTCAACTTGATCGTAAACCTTTACTCGAGCCTTTGCAGCATTCAACTTCTTCACCTCTTCTAGGCATTCAAGCTTTCTATGTTTCTCTTGCATTGTTTTTTGTCTGGCTAGGTTCTCAGATTCAAACTGTGCCAACTGTTGTTTATCTTCAGCCTCTAATCTTTGCAGTTTTGTTGCTTTCTTGTCTTGTTCATCCAACACTGCCAGAATTTCCTGTGATGCGGCAACTTCCGCCGCAGCCTCATTTCTCCTGACTGAGAGGATGCTTGAGCGGTTAGAACCACATTTAGATCGATGAGACAGTGGCTTTGAAAAATAACCTGTTGAGTCTAGGATTGATTCAGCATCAGGCCATGGTTGTTCCTCTTCATCTGCTTTATCTGACAAGTCGCTTTGGATAAAAGCGTCTGCTAAATGCCTAAATGTAATGTAATGTTTATGCTCTTCAAGTCGCATCTCTGCCTTTTGAAATATATATTCAACGTAGCTCTTCATAAATTACCTTTACATCAGAACAAGTGCTTTCCAACTCAGTTTGTCTTTGGATGCGTTATTAGTCAATATTTCTTTGCCTATTCTTGCATGATACCTCCACTTCTCATAGACGATTCTGTACCGACGTTGTACACTCTTTAGCCTTTCTTCTTGAAGTTCTCTTCCCTTTTCTGTTAGAGTTTGTGTTCTTTCACTTCTTTGTGGCCTTTCCATTTCTTCTGTGAATTCAGTATCTGTAGCTTCAGGTTGAGCAGGTGTTTTGGTGTTTGTATGGCAGATCTTGGTATTTGTGTCTGACATTTTGAGATAACGCGAATGGCCATAGAATGTGTGACTGTTAAACTGTCTATGATACGGGCAAATGTGAGCTACAGTAGGCGTAAATGTAAGTAGCCAGGAAGGTTGTTGATAGCTGTATGAATTCCTTAACAACTGTGTGAGGATTATATGAGAAGCCACATTTTTAAGTATAGACTCCAATGTTGCATAATTTAAATTTATTATAATGTCCTTTTCTTTAACCTTTGATAAAACATATTCATTTATGGGGTTAAATTGCCTTTTAAACCTTGTAACATGTAACAACCACAAATACCAGCATATTAGATTTATCCCTAAACAGGTTAAGCACAGTATGCAAGGTTAATAGACCTGAGTTCTTAGTTACAATTTCCAAGTTAAACCACTTCTCACACCACTTTGACTTGGAAGTTGTGGTAGAGCCCTTCTCGGCTTTGGCTTGAAAGGTTTTTAACACAGTCTAATCACCGTTGCTTGCAGTCACTATGCTGACAATGCATCATGAGCTTTTCTTATCTGATGTGCTCGATCCTCGTGGCATCGTGACCTGTTAGTCTTGTCGTCTCTCCTACCCGTGTTAAGCAGGCAAGTTCTCACTGTAACTCTCTTCATGACATCACAGACACAGGTCGGTTCTTTTAAAACAGGCGTTTATTGCTTTGGGAACTTGTTTTGGGAACAGTGTGAAATACATCAGCTATACAGTACATTAAACAGAGAGAGACACCGCTCTTGTTTGACTGTGCACAGTCTTTTGATGAAATCCGTCCAGAATTCCATCAACGGAACAGTAAACAATAAACAAATACCCTAGCAGCTTCAACCCAGTATGTCATGTGCATTTTCATCTGTTTTACATTTCTGCACTGTATAAACAAAACATTTAATTACATCAGATTTCAATTTTAACCTTTTAACGTTACATCCATATATGAATTATTACATGAAATTATAAGATGAATTATGAACTATGCCTCATGAATTTAAGACATTTATATGACAGCACTTACATTCACCTCAAATTGTGTTACTAAGAGCAACGTCCCATCCACTCATGTCTTTATATATGGGACTCATCATGCTCCTATATAAAGTTTCTACACACTTTGTGAGATACACAGCCCAGATGATTCAGCTTCAGCTTTCTACTTGTGACAGAAGGAGTGGTTTTGATTTAGTTCTATGATGTTACTGTACCATCCAACACTTTACTGTCAGTAATAGGGCTGCACGATTATGGCAAAAATAATAATCACGGTTATTTGGATCAAAATTGAAATCACGATTATTTAAAACGATTACTCATTGACTGAAAAACAGCATTTATTGAACTTTAAACCAAAACTTTCTTATCATTGCATTTCACAAATGAAACATATAGATAAATAAATATAAAAAATTAGATAAAAAATAATAGCATTTCAAAAACCTGCGAAAAACTTATAATTAATGTATACAAATAATAAATACAAATAAATTGTGTTAAATGTGTTGTATTGCACTGCTACGATATAAAACTCTTTATAATGAACATTTTGTTAATGCAATGAAGGGATCCTTCATTGCATTCTCATAAGATTTCAAAGAATATTAGCTTTTAGTACAATAAGAGTTATACTTTTCTAAGCATAATTTGTGTGTATGACAGTTGTTATTATTATTACTAGTATTATTATCATCATCATTAGTGTATGAGTGTCTGTGTGACTCACAGTGAGTAGCTGAAACACTTACGTTAGCCATTATTGTTATTATTGTTGGTACAGGTGTTGTCAATCACATAATAAACAAATAGTACTACACACATTCATGACAAAGGAATACTCACCTATGGCCAAGTGGAGTCTGTGTCCGAAGCACTGCAGCCTCATCCAACAGTTGACTTCAACCGCCAAGTTCATGTTTGTGGCATTATTGGTAGTGTACAGGATAGCTTTTCCTCCTTTAAGTCCCAATCAGCTAGCACTCCAAGGGTGTTTTGCCCAGTGTGGTCTTCGGGGAAAAACGAAGTTTGGAGACATTTGGTTTTCAAATGGAAATAATCAGAATCAGAATCAGAATCAGAAATACTTTATTAATCCCTGAAGGGAAATTGCTTTTTGATACAGTTACAATGCTCGATAAAGTTATTGAAAAAAGAATAATAAACAGTAGAAA
>JAVQJD010019022.1:0-15145 GCA_036023655.1 Nannoperca australis
ACACACACACACACACACACACACACACACACACACACACACACACACACACACACACACACACACACACACACACACACACACACACACACACACACACGTTGAGGTCATAAATCACAACAGCTTTTAATCTGGGTGCAGCTCATCCACCGAAATAGAACTCAGCTACATTTCTTAGAAATGAACCAAACAGCAATTTCTTACCAGGTACAAATTCACGGAGTACTTCATCAGATAACTTTAGATTTTGGGTTGTTGTTAGCTCTGTGTGTGTGTGTGTGTGTGTGTGTGTGTGTGTGTGTGTGTGTATGTACCATTTTCAGTAAGAAACTCACTTCAGCTTATTTCAGACTTTTGACCCGGAGGGTTCCCTTGAGACTCTGCGTGCAGGAGTGTGTGTTTAAAATGATGTAACACACACACACACACACAAAGAGAACACAATGGGGGACAAGAGAAGTCCAGGTCCTTCATCTCCTTCACACATCCCTTGTCAACACACAGTGAGTAATTAACAGATTATGCAAATAAAAGCTTACAGAGGGAACTTTTTGGCAACACAAAGTGTATCTGTCACAGTTCTACTTCGTTATTAAGTCTGTGGCGGCGGCGCAGACACAATCGAAGCTGTTGGACTTATTGTTACAGCGCGCCCTTAGCTACATTTAAATCAGCGTTTGCAATTAAAATTTAATTAATGCTGTTTATCTGCGGGACTGGGTGCTGGCTTTGGGGAATTATCAGACATCAACTACCAATTAGCATTTTCATTAACTGTGCTCGCTGGGTGGAATTACTTGACATGCAGCATCATTTGACAAAAAGCCTCAGTACATCTGTTCTCTAATGCAATCCTGCAGAAGTGACCGCGCCCGTAGTGTCTTCCCACTGCTGGACACTGCTCAACTAATCATCTCTGTGTCAGTGACATGAGAAGGAACAGAGCTGATGGCAGCATTTAGTCCGGTTAGTCCTTGCTCTCCTTGCCGGTCTGGTGTCCCCCCCCCCCCCCCAGCTGGCACAGCTCAGTGGGGAAAGATTGGATCTCACTGTCTAATGATGACCAGAGCAGCACAGCACAGCATTACGCTGCCTTTGCCAATGTTGGTAAAGGAAAAAAAATTATAAAAATGATTTCCCGCATGGCCGGTTGGCCGGTCCCCCCCCCACCCGCTGACTTCACCACCGGCAGCTTAAAAAGCTTTCCATGTGGAGTGGAAGCACCGGGCTGTCGGATCCGCTCGGCTGAGGACGCCCAGTCACCTTGGCTAGTCAAGGAGAAAGTGGTTACGTTTCCGGAAGCGTCCTGATGTGTGTGAGAGGAAAGAAAGTGATGAGCTAACTTTCATTTTCTTCTGTGACGGCTGCCAACGTGAGCTTTTCATCTCCTCTCTCCACGTTCCCCACCCTGCTGTGCAGCTACATTATTCACTTAGTCAAGGACATTATTAATACATGAGATACAATGAGGCAAGTGGCCTCTGGGAAATAATGAGTGCAAGGTCACAGATACAGGCAGACTGAACGAGTGAGAAAATCAAACGTTGCAGGTTACTTATTTATTCTTCCCATTAGTAGGAATACTAAATCTATGAAACTATGTATGGACAAAGTGATCGAGTTGATTAAAAATGGTTGCATGTTTCCAACAGAGGGCAGCAGTGTCACGTGCTAAAACCCGTAAAGCAGAGCAGCAGTGTGGCACTACCTTCTTTCCTCCTGTTCTGAATATTCATAGCCCACCAATCTTACGGTCACCTCTGCAGAATCACACAAGACAAAACTAAACCCTTGGAAAGCTGGCCTGGATTTATTACAGCCTGCTGACTGGTTGAGAACCACTGTATTATTTAACATGCCATGTCAAATGTAACTAAATCTGCATGGAGTGGCAAAGTCCTAGGATGTACGAGATGAAAACGTCACCGCTCTGAAGACACTCACAACAAGGCTGGTTAGATGGCATTCTAGTTTTCCTCCCAAAGTGCCAAAAGCACATGTGAGTGAAGCAGATGTTACTATAAATACTGTACGCCGACTGAGGTGACAGTGCAAGTGGTAACAGAACAAGAATAGAAAAGCACATGACAGAGGGAGGTGAGATTTTGCCGAGCATCTTCAGAGCCTCATTTACAGATCCAAAGGCAACAATGCTAGATGACGCAGGCAGAAAGTGCTCTCACAGCGAGCTGTTTACGTGCAGGTCTATACGTAGGAAAGAAAAGCATTGGAGGATGTGGCTCTGGTTCCACAGACAAATGTTCCTGAAAGTAGAAGATTTTTTCATACATTATATTTTTTGTTCTTGTTGGTGTGGAGGTCAAAGGAAAGGAAAGGGTCTAATAAACAATGTTACTGACTTGCATTATGGGAAATGTAGGATCTAGTGTTTCTTGCAGTCATGATATCTCAGCCTCTGCAGATCAGTTTTCCCCATTGTGTTTTAAATATGCTTACATATTTCCCTTTCTATTACAAACTGATGTCTCCGCCTACCAACAACAACAACAACAACAACACCACCACATTACTTCCTGTCCGACAGGCTGAATCCCTATTGTTTAACAGTATATCAATAGGCAAGGAAAATGGCATTTGGCTCCATCATTTCTACGGATATTAAAATGACACACCCCAAAGATGTTACTTATGACTTTAATTAAACTGTCAATGCACAGTTTCGTTGAATTCATCCTAAAATTGTCTCAAGTGGCGGAATGAGACAGTTTTGCCCAAATCACTGTCCTACAATGTCAACATCAAAGAAATAGATACTGAATCCTGTGAAAACATCATTACGTTTCTGTCATGCTGAGAAGACTGACTGACACGCACTTTCCCAAACCTGATTTTTGCGTGGCAATCGACAGGCAATGCAGCTTGGATGCACTTAAAAAGTCCTACAAAACTATTTCCACATCTGCGTCTCACATCATTTTCTTTCCCTCCTTTTTATTTCGAGCACAAGTGTTGGTTCTGGTGTTACTCCGCGCCCCGCAGGCTCAGCCACAAACGCAGCGATAAACAGACACAACCCTACGAACAAGCCTCTCAATGCAAACAGTCATCAAGCCAAACATCTATGGGGCAAACATGACTCAAATCAAAGCAACGCCGGGTTTTTATCTCGGCGCACCAGAGCCCAATAAACAGCTGTTTCCTTGGGCTGCGTCACACTGCAGGATGTGTCAGTATCAGTTCAGCCTCAATAATCAGACAGCCGACAGATGACAGAACACTCGAGACTCTCCTGAGGCGTTTTTGGACTATTACACACAGCCGACGGGGGTTCTTGGCTGTGTCTCTTAAATGTTTATTTCTTTCCCCCGTCTCTTTCAGTCTCTCCTACACACAGACACATTCATGGATTAAACAGCACTGCAAGCCAGAGGATATCCAAGCCTGGGAGATTATTTGCCAACCTTTCACCCCTCAGCATCAAATCTGCAGCGAAGCGACAGCCAAAGCGTAAGACCTCCTTTTTCCTCTGCGGCAGTCTGAGCCTCAGCTTGACCTTGGCCAGAGCAGAGTCATTAGCATGGAAAGTCTCACTGATGAGTGTAAACACTACACAACCCGCTCCCCTGCACACGCTTGCATCACCACTGGGCCGATGCCAAATCTATTTACAGGATTATAGTGTTGTTGTTTTTGAAGGATTTATCATTAATAGGAATGAAGAGCACTTTTAGAGTATTAGCAAATATAAAAAATAAAACCAGATACAAACAAATCAAAACATCATCATCAGATTCTTGGAATTCATTTTGGCAAAACGTTGTGGACACCTGAACACACAATGTGATGTCCTTCTAAATTCATGGGCATTAATGTGCCGTTATAACAGCCTCCACACTTTGGGAACCCGACTTTGTGCTTGTGACAAAACTGAAAATATCATATAAAACTATAATTCAATGATTTCCTTTAACTGGAACTAAGGGGCCTAGCCCGAAGCATGAAAAACAGGGGTGTCCACATACTTTTGGCCATGTAGCATATCTACATAGCCACAAATGAAGGTTAAGTAGTATGTTTTGTTTTAAACTTAAGTTTTAAACTTATAAACTTGTGTTACTAATTTTGTTCCGGAAGTTATGCTGTAATCAAGTTTGGTAAATTTTAAATTAAATTTTTTATTTGCAACATTTTTACTTTTGACAACTTTTAAATAAAAGGTTCGACTTTAGTCTACCCTCATTGATAATACATATTGATAATATTGATAATACTCAGTCTCATAGCCCTGCGAGAAATCATGAATGTTATAATGATCCGTTTTTGCCTTCCCTCATTAATATAAATAGGATGGACAAAAGACATTAATAGAAAAGCACCCGTCAGGATGACACCATCCAGTTCAACAGCACAGAGGCCAAAAACTCAACAACTAAAATTGAACATTATCACCTTCATGTGAGTAGAATTAGGGACAGGGCAGTTTGATTAGACTGTAGCTTCATGTAGCCAGTAAAGCTAACAACTGAACTACTATAGAAAATGAAAGAAACCATCATTACTAATAATGAGTATAACATGGATTTTACCTGAACTACCTTATTAGATATGCAGGAATATTCTAATATATGACATCTGTAGATAATGAAATATCACATTATAATATATATCATTTGGAAAATGATATGCAGGAATACCCACAATACAACACTTTTATCTCAACATTATGAAGGCGATTCTGTGTTTTATCTCTCAGTGAAAGATTTATCTGGTCAATAAACGGCGAGTATAAATTACCAAGCCTTCAGCAGCGCATAAATATGAGTCAGGAGGTCAGACGCTGCAATAACGCTCTGATTAATGTTTAAATGGATGAGAATGGATATTGCTCTTGAAGGATGGACGTGGTTTCCAGTGTCAGCCTGGCTAATGCAGAGATAAGAGGAGCCGTGGGTTGAGAACATTAAATAAAAACAGAGCAGTCGTCCTGAAGAGGAAACACGGCTCTTGTCCTGCTGCACTGGTGATCTGCGTCGCAGCTTCTAAACCCACGGTGGCAGCCATTCACAATATCAAACACAAATGTATTGTTTTGAAGATTAACAGCTTGTTGTATATCACAGGCTGCGTCTACCTCTGCTATCTCTACATCTGTGTGCTTGCCGCTCCCCATCTCCCTCTCGCTCGGTTATTAAAACCACCGTTCCACTGGAGCAGAGTGCACCCAGCGCAGCGGATATAAATTCATTAGTCGAATGCCAACACATCACCCGTCCCGTTTGTTACTGCGAGGCACACAGGTGAGCCTTGATCGGTGGCGTTGGCGCTTGGAGAGCACGGTGACATCTGTATCTGTATGTGTACAACAAACGCCAGCGCCCAATTAATGCACATCAACTGATGTAGAACATTCATTCATTTTCAGGGCTGTGTAAAGCAGAAGCAAATTGACAGTTTCCATTTTTAATTTACCTGCTGGAAATCAAGTGCTACACGCCAAAAATACTAATGTGGCTGCAGAAGCCGGGTAGTCAGACATGTCATTACGCACTAATACATGTGTAACTGCAAGGTTCATATTAGAGAAATTGGATAGAGGGGATTTATGAAAAGTCAGAAAATATTGTTTTGTGTAGTGGGAGTATGTTGTTTCTTCATTCCTATCTTTAAATCATGTCACCACCCTGTTGGTTTATCTTGTGACCCCCTCTGAAGGGACCTCACCTCAAGGTTGGGAACCACTGACCTAAGTGGCTGTAGAGACCATTGAAGAAGGAAAGAAGAAGAAATTGAAGAAGATTGATACCACTCATGACTGTACGCTAAATAAAAGGCTATAGCTGGAAGCGATTCATTTAGCTTAGCATAAAGGGGGGAAACGGCTAGCCTGCCTCTGTCCAAAGTTAACACAATCTGCTTACCCGCACCTCTGAAGCTTACTATATTTAACATGTTATATCTTGTTTGTTTAAGCCGTACAAAACCGGAATTATATAAACAATTTGGATTATTGGTTGTGTGCGGGACTATTTCTTGGCTGGGCGTAGTTTGCTGAAGTATTGATAAGCTTAAGAGCTGCAGGTTGGTGGACTTGAACAAAGCTCAACAGTCTCCTGGTTTTAGCTTCATATTCAACAGACGGATCTGAAAGTGATATCAACCTTCTCATCGAACTCGCTGCAGGAAAGCAAATAAGTGTAATTCCCAAAAAGTCAAACTTGTCCTTAAATGGCATTATTTTTCAGTCTTACCCTCATACAACCAATCACTGAGCCCATTGAAGATGACGCCCTCTTTGCCAGTAGACACCAGACGAATGGAGCGGCTCTCCACTGTAGACCGATAGTAAATGTTGTTCTCAAAAATGAAGATCTACAAGAAAGAAAAAAAGAACGAAAAAGAGGAAATACATTTGAATACAACAAATATCAACCATCTTTAAACTGAAAAACCCACAATAAGAGTCCTTGTGCAAGACACTGAATCCCTTCCAGCTCTTTGGACACTGATCTGCAGCTGACCTCGACTGGCAACCTTCCTACAGGGACTTTCCTTATAGTGAATAAGCTGTTTCATCATTATTATTGTCAACACGCACAAGAGGAAGCCTGAGGACAGTCTGGTATTTCTACCTACACGTACTATCGCAGGTGGGAGACCTGGGTAAGGCAGAGGTTGTGCTATCACAGCTACAATCATCCCGGGGGTTGAAACACACATTAGCATGGTGCTTTTTCACCTGTCACGGACAAGAGATCAGCGCACCTATCGGCAAAACCGCCTTTTTATTAGCGAGAAAGCAAAGATTTTAACAAAGGTACAACGAGTAGGAAATAAAAGCCTTTAATTTCTGATAAGAAGGCAAACCATGGGACAGATTTTGACTTTGACGCTCTCCTCCACAGGCGTGTAGGGCTTTCAAGATAACTGAAGGTCAACTCTTTCATTACAGAGAATAATAGATCATCAGCACCCACGGTGAGCGTGGTGGTGGGGGCTAGGCTCTTGGGGCTGGAATGTTAAAATGTTACAGCCTTAATGCCATGTTGAAATCAGTCTCAGGCTATTATAGAAAAGGGGTTCGCTCCGTATCTCAAGGATTATGGAATCCCACGGCCTTGAGCTGGCATCATGGTATCAGTTTGTAAAGGATTCTCCAAAAAATATTCACCCTGAGAAGTCTAAATGATGGGACAACACACACAGCAGGAAATCCAACCCTGTCCAGGATTTCTGCATGTTGATTTTCTACTTGTTTCTACACTGCAAATACAACTTATATTTACTGTTTTACAGTCATTTAGCATTCTGCAGTCTTTTACTATACACCATGTCTTAGCAATGTGTATGCACAGTGAAAAACAAAGTAGCTAACAAAAGGTTTCTTCCGCTAACTCTGCATCTCTTTAAAGGTAACACAAATCTGTCACAATTAGTTTCTCTTGAGGAGACGCGAGCTGGGGGCCCATGTGGTTTGGTGTCACTTTCGTGCAGATGGAGTCCCTGTATAGAAGCTAATCTAGGCCACAGCACAGAGAGAAGACCTGGCCCCGTTCTCTGAGGGAAGGTAGAACTCTGCCACTGATATTAGGAGGAGATTATACAAACTTTGCTACCTTAATTGGGTTTGTTTGGGTTGGTGAGAATGACGCATGCAACTGAAAACGAACCAGAAAATGAATTCTATTTCACTTCTTTACCAAGTGAACTATGGTGAATGTAAACTTAACAAATTAAAAAAGGAAACAACCACAAAATGTGAGGTTTTAGCAATATATGTATGTGTTCAAGTGGTTTTAAAAAGGGGCACTCCACTAGTTTTCACTCTGGCTATGGCTACGTTGGTCAGTGGATCGTTCCACTACTTTGGTCCAGACTATCTCAACAACTATTCATCAGAGGATGAAACCTACTGGCTTTGGTGATCCTCTGACTTTTCCTCTAGGGCCATGGGGTTGATTTAGCTAACGCTCGCAAGCTAACATGCTAAACTAAGACTTGGAATACATAATACCGGCTCATTGTGAGCCTGTTAGCGTTTAGCTTAAAGCTCTGCTGTTACAACCTCACAAAGCCACTAGAACTGACTCTTAGTTTTGTTTGGCAGAAAGCCTGTTTTACAAACTGGACGTGAGGTGCTGAAAGAAAGATGCTATCAAAATGTATTATGGGAAGTGTAGGCTCTAGAGTTTTTTGATCTTGACCCATAACACGGAGAACATTTCAGTATATGTCTTAATCGTGAAAGTTCCCCAACATTATGGAATTATAACATTTAATTGCTGGAGTACTCTTTTTAAATGCCTGAAATTATGTTTATACAGTTTGTGTCTTTTGCCCCCCCCCTCTCTCTACAAAGATTAAGTCTCCTGGGGCATCCAAACTTTGATTGTGTGAATGTGTGTCAGCCACGTGTTGAAGATAAGCCGGCTACAGGAAGCGGGAAAAAGAAACTCGTCCATTCACTAGGGGGATTTATTTTCCACAAAAAGAAAAAAAAGAGGTATGAAACATCTTCGTGCAGACACATGCCTCTGTGAAAATAAGATGGCACTTATTTATTCAATTCTATTGACTTGACAGCTGTGTTTGTAAGTGTAAATATGGGCATGTATGTGCTCATATTCTATGGGAAAGTAAAGGAGATTTAATGAAGCCCCTCAGGGATTTGGGAGCAGGATAACAGGTGGGCTGATTTATGTGTATTAGATGTCTGAATATGAGGGCGCCTGCGTTGGAATGCAGACTGTGTTAGCTTGTTTTAGCTGATGGACATCGCTCACTTCAACCTCCACCTTTTCGACAGAGGACATCTGAACCTTCAGGGAAACCAGCTGCTGCTCAGTTTCATGCTAACATAACTCGCCTGATGGAAGTAAAACCACTTCATGACTAATGGTGGGAAACTTGAGGCTATATCAATCTAGCGACGGTGTTAATTAATCCACTGACGAGATAACAGGTAATTAATAGCATTGTGCTGCGGGATGTTATCACTTACAGTCTGTCTGCCCTGCAAACCAACAGACTGAAGCTCATTAATGCTCTGACAAGTTCGACTGTGCGATGATGGAGGCGGAAAATGACTCATGTTGGAAGAGTTGCAAAGGACCATTGCTCCTTGTGATTCAAACAACAATGTTTAATTTGAAATGTGTTTACTGGGAAATGTCAGTGAATCATTAGGATAACGTTCACCCTGAGGGAAAACATAGTTTGTGTTTTCTGTTTTCAAAGACAAACTTATACCAGGAAAATGGTGCGTCTGAAATATAAAGACTATATGAGTCCTAATTCCCTAAAGTTTCCTCCACATTTCTACACTGAGTTTGTCTTGATGAGCCAACAAGGCCTGTCCAACATCAGACTTTCCTCCAAGTGCAGCCCAGGAATACAGCTGTCACAGCCTGGGGAATCCTTTGCGGACATCAACATCCCATAATCCATTGTGAGCTAGTCGATTTGTCACTGTAATGGAGCATTCAGGTGATCCTGGTCAGCTTGTAAAGTCAGAAAATGTAACAGGACTATGCTGTGCATATCAGGTATTTGTGTTCAGGGGGTCATCAATCACTGGTAAATCTATCACATCAAGTGGTGCAATTAAAAAGCCACTGGAGGATGTAAATAATGGAAGTCAGGCATGAAGTCCAGTGGTTGCTCTTGTTAGCAGCCTGGACAGTTTGTGAATGAGAGGGTGTTGCAGGTAAATGGAAGTTACAGGGATATATTTACCATTAATCTGATAGCTTGTTTGCCAGTTGTTAATTGTGTGTTTAGGTGAAATGCCACAACTCTGACTGTAACCTCAGGTATGATGAGGTTGTCCCTTTTACCACTGATGTTGACTCAACGGTTTAAGGTTAATTTCCTGGAGCACTTAAATGCACCATTAGTTTGGTTTAATGTAAGGCTTGACCCACCTTCATGGGCTGTAACCTTCAAAGGATTTAACATCTGTTTAAAGATTGACATTGGCATCTGCGTGTAATTGCCAACAAAGTAACCTTAAGGCTGCTCTAATCAATATTTTTATATTAACAGCAGATCAAATGACTACATGTATGTAAAAAGGTGCTCAACTCTGCAGGGCGCCTCAGCTCTCAAGAGCATTTTAGCGTCTTTCAGTTCAGTGGTTTCATTTTATGGACAACAAGTTTATCGTTTTGGCTCTCATCAGTGTCGTTTCCAGCTGCAGCAGGCAGCTGTTTTTAGCCAAGACGCTCTAAAAGCCCACTGTACGCTACCTGTCCAGCAGCAACTGACAGACCAAGTTAGCGACTAGCTGGTAAACACAGTGAAGCATTTAACGGCTAAAGAGCCACATATTTGCCTCAGGAGTTGGTGCGAATCAAAGCACAGCTAAAAGGAGAGTGAGTACTGGACTTATATTCATCAGGTGGATACAGACACAAATCCAAATGAATGCTAATGTTGCTGCGTGTCTGCTCGAGGTAGAAATAATTGCTAACACGTTCGGCATATCAACTCTATAAGGTGATGATCTGTCAGTGTGTTAACAGCTTGCTGCTCTGCCCCAAGTAGCCACATGAAAAATCAATGAATGCATGTTTTAACACAGAAAACACAAGTACCTTTCAAACCCCCTTCATCATTCACTCCAGCTCCTCCCATCAGGGGGTCGATATAAATTCTCTTGAAATCATTTATTCTATCTTCCATTGACTTTATAAACCGGCAGTAAAGAACTGTATGCTAGAACTTTGCATATATTTTGCACTTGACTATTTCTGTATAGCCACAATAACTTTTGTAATCCAGAATGTTTGTCTGTGTCTTCTGTGTGTGTTTCAATGATGGCTTGAATTTGACCTTTGAAACATCATTAGTCAGCAGGCAGAGATTAGACCAGGGACTTGGAAATTGTAGTTCTTACCAGTTGCTGACCCTGGGGTCCCCAGCCTGCGTACTGCAGCTGAGCATTTCGCACTTCTGGAGGGTTCAAGTTCCACGTCTCCCTGGGGCGCACAGACAGAGGAAACAATGCTATCAGATACAAGTGCAGACACATACACGGCGAGAGTGTTTCCAGCACTGCTGCAACAGAAGAACAAGGGTAGCGCATCTGAGAACAAAGGTTTAAGTGTATCCATAAATACCAGCGCTCTATAACAGTGTCACCTCTCCTTATTGGGAAAAGTGCTGCGCATTGCAGGCTGCCGAATTAGAGGTGCCACTGCCTCTATGTCTTTGTCTGTGGTTGAGGATGAATGAGGTCATCAGCTGAGGTGGTTTGGCGGCACATTACCACTAGGTGGCAGCACACAAATAAAACTGAGCACGAGAGCTGCTGACAGGGCTGTAATACTGTGACCTGGTGTGGGAGTAATTCAAAGGGGACATAAGTGAGTTGACTTCTCGCTGGATCAAATTACCATAATATGTATTGACTGCTGGTCAATACCAGTTAATCAAGTGCTTCAAGTTCTGGTTTTTAAACGTACTGTTTTGAACATGTCTGTCATGGGGTTCTGTAGTTTTTCAGGAGTCAGTACATCATTTCATGTGATACTAACCATTATTCTGTTCTCTCTCTTTTTTATGTTTTTAACCAGAGAAATAAAGATCAGAGGTTGAATTGCAGCAGACTTGTCACGCTTGACTAACGCTTGTTCCTTTCTCCAGGCATATTAACTGTTTAACATGAAGGTCAAGAGACAGACTGACATTGTAAAAAGCCTCATTCTCTACTCTAATGACAAAGTAATATTAATATTATTACTATAGCATTCTGCCGCGCATTGTAGCACCTCTACACAAGTCTGTCTGTTGCTCTCTGACCTGACAGCAATACATTTAATTGTTAAAATGTGTCATTTTCCATTTGAAGCTTGGTGTTGGTGAATACAAATGTAAGATCTGTAGATGTTGTGACAACCCTGGCTTCCACTTCACAGACAGCACTGGTGGAGGATTGGATGTTGGTGTAGTTGTAGCTGTCAGAGGTGCTTTGTGGGAGGTGCAGCAGGTTGTGAGAGCAGGTGGGAATGAGTTGCTTTAAGTGTCGTGGGCAGCGAGGTCAGGAGATTTTACAGGATAAGATAATGATATACAATGTAAATGGAACAATGCAGCCCTGTCGCCTACTTACGGAGTCTCCAGACTGCAGATGATGTAAAAGGCCGTGTACGAATGCTGGTACACCTGGAGGAAGAGGCAGCAGGGAAGGATTCACATCAGGTCACTTCACATGAAACAGGTGACAGTTTGACAGTTTAGCATTTCAGCCTGGTGTTAAATTAGTTTTTAATAAGTCTCCAAATCAACATATCTGGCTCTCTTCTATTTAAATGCAAGCTGCTATGGATTTCATTGGCTACTCAGGATGTGTGATCTGATCTGGACCAGGCGTCTTACAAAAAGGTAATGAACAGTTGACAGACAATAACCGATTGTTCGTGCTACAAATAGATTCATCTCGTATGCTACAAATGCTGTTTATGAGCAGTGCAGGAATGTATTCAGCCAGTGCCCACTAGAGACACATTTAAATTCAAATGGAGCATGCCTGGTGTTGGCATGTGATCCATATGACATGTTATAAAAAGATGAGGTGTGCGTGAGTGTGACTGTGTGCTGCTTCAGTGAGCGTATAGCAGGAATGACTGTCATCCATCATGGCGATGGAGGTTTGGGTGGAATGGCATATGCAAACACATGCAGTACACAACACGCTAGACATCTCCAGTGTCGTAACATTTTCTATTCATCTCAGCCAATAGCACAAGGTTATGTATCTGCCAGCATCCTTCACACACAAACAGGCATTAAGTCCCTACAGTGACTCAGTGGCTGAAGCAGAATGAATAAAACACACAGAAATAAGCTGGCAACATGATTCAATATATTTGATCTGGCTATATTAGAAGTTGAATTGCTGGGTTGCATATCAAGGTGCTGGCAGAGCTGATTTTATACAGAATTGCCCAGAATGACACATTCCCAGGCCAATACTTCCTGTTCCTCCTGTCGATCTCATCCTTCCCTGCGAGCCGCTGCAGCGCTGAGGCGTTTGTTTGTGTTTCTGCCTCCCTCGCTACAGTTCCACTCAGCTGTGCCGGCCCTCGCTGCCTCTGCTGACAGGCAGTGGTGTGCAACAGGCCTTCACAGCCCACCATGATTACTTTCTCCTCCCTCCTTCCTCTCTTCCCTGCCTTCGCTGCACCATACCCCCCCCAGTGGAGGAGGCTGACATATTTGGCTGTCAGTTTGCTAATTCAAAAAACAAGCAAACAAATGAGAAGCTCACCGGTGCAACGTTGTAGGCCAGCAGCACATGCTTCATGTCAGGAGACACCTCGTACTTGCTGGCTTTGTACATTTCCTGAGAAGCAGAGGCAGATGTAAGAGGGGAAAACAGACAAAAAGATGAGACCTTTAACCATGCGTAGTATTTTTTCATTTAACTAGTCCTTAAATGACTGCGTTTGACGGATTGCTCGGCTCCTGAAGCAAATGGGAGTTGCATTAATCTCTGCACTAGGGCGTGGCGATTTTCTAGCAGACATAATGTTGTGTGTCGTCACCCAAGCCGCTGCAGCGCTGACGCTACATCTCCATCTCGGTGTTTCCTCCACGTAACCAAGCCCCAAGTTTTAACTATGCAGTTCACATTTCACAGTAAGAATGGATCATTTGATTGAGCTTTGCAAGAAAGAAAAAGAGCTTTGGGTGCTTTGAATTGCTGACACTATAAGAACGATTTTAATTTTATTCATGGGCAGCCATGGTCAGTTCTTTAGTCTGGTGATTGTGAGAAAGTAAGGGAGACAAAAGACTTACAAACTTCTTGTTATGCACCAAGATGGTTTTTTCATCAGTGTCAACATTGAACTTGATGACATCACCGTCACGGCTACGGTACAACAGCTCATTACCTGCAAAGAGTGGGAGACAGAGAAATGAGATTATTCTATTATGTATCATGTAATATCATCTTTAAATCTCTAGACATACAAATGTACGTAACAATATCGCCCTGAAGTCTCAAATTCTGTCAAAATAAGACTTAATCTTTCCTGGGGAAGAAAAGGGTGTCTGTACAACCTGATATGCTCAAATGCACCCTGTGGGTGACAGACACACTCACTGCCCTTTTACAGTCAGATCACAAGAGAGCCATAATTAAGCTTCTTACACAGAAATCGTGTAACACTGATCATGCGGAGAACAAATGTAACTCAGTGACATGAGACAGCCAGAGCGAAAGATCACTTGGTACTACTGCAGAAGTTATGAACTTCAATAATTCAGCTGTAAAACAGGGAACTTTCTGGTTCCCTGCATAATATGTACAGGAGTGGCATTAGAAATGAAAAGTCTGGTTCCTAACCTTTGAAAAAATAATGTAACGCTGCTGGCACAATATATTTGATGTAAATGAAGTTATTAGCTGTACTGAGCATCAATAACATAATTACATTTTACAGGATACTTCCATTTATTACTTTTGTAATATCAAAGGCATATTAGATTAGGCTCGTTTGAGAGGTTTATTAATCTATCAGCAACTAAAAAGTGCAACAATTATCAATGGTTCACAAAGTGGCATGAGTATGTGTTCAAATATAAAAGCAGGGCTGTCCAATTAACCGTGTAATGATTGGGATCACAATTTTGTCTCCAACAATTAATCAAACTTTATCGTTTGCAAAACTACAGCCTTGTTATGTTTGATTTGTTTGTTTTAAGCACAGCTTGACTGAACAAGTTCAGCTTCCCCAACACAGCAGCTGCAGGTCAGTCTGCCTGTAAACCTGCAAGTGTACAGGGAAGTTTATCACCAATAAACATCCAATAGGACTTCTTATCTTTCAGGAGACACTAGTTTGTTCTGAAGAGACTTTGATTTTAAGATTTGTTCATGTACAATTCTGTATTTATTTATTATTTATGGTTATAGTGACCCACTTTAACCCTCTCTACTCTGCTGCGGATACACAAAATAGTGCATTATAGCTATATCAGTAAAAAGTAAGTTATAGTTCCTGAAAACTTCAATTTAAAGCTTAAATATTGCTCTCTGACATTGAGCAACAATAAAAGTTAAAGTTTGGGGGGGGGGGGACTAAAATTCAAAACCTCAAATCTGTTTATTAGGGCTGTGTGGGTGGGTGCGGTTTGATCAGGATTGACTTATGGGAAAACACCAAAGACTGCAACATTA
>JAVQJD010019028.1:0-30014 GCA_036023655.1 Nannoperca australis
GTCTGCAGAGGGTCCCTGTGCTGTGGAAGACTTCCTGCCTAGTTCCTGTTCCAAGACTCCACGTCCCAGTGGAGCCAAGGACTACAGACCTGTGGCACTGACCTCCCACATCATGAAGGTCCTGGAAAGACTCGTCCTGTAGCAGCTCCGGCCCCTGGTCCAAACATATTCGGACCCTCCCTCTACACCTCTACTTTCTACTGTTTATTATTCAATAACTTTATTGAGCATTGTAACTGTATCAAAAAGCAATTTCCCTTCTGGGATTAATAAAGTATTTCTGATTTTGATTCTGATTCTGATCAAAAACACATTCAATGTCAAAGCTCTGCTCAGAGAGAAAACAATTAAATGTTAAACACACCTAAACGTCATTTTCTCTGTTCATTTTCAGATGGCATGTAAGTTCTTTTGCAATGACATGAATGTTGCATCTCGTGTGAAACTGGGCAAGTCATCTCCATGTGGTTGGATTTTTGCACCCTGCTACACACACATTGATGGCGTGTGTGTGAGCGTGTGCACGTAAACATGCTAGCACGGGCATGTGGGGAATGTGGTGGCTGAGCAGGTCTGAAGTTTTTTGATGGGTGGCTGTGTGGATGAGTACGCAGACTGTGACTCACTCAACGACAGTGCCACCTGCATTGTCCCGACTGTCACATGTCACTGAAACACACCCCGGTTGCGCAAAAACATTCTTCTGATGTAAATACTGCAGATTAATCCTACCTGTCAACCCGTCAAGGCACAGAAAGACCTTCAAGGCAAACAAGGGTTTTAGGAGCATTTAATAGCTGCAGTGGTAGTGATACCATGTGGTTCCATTTAATATAGACACATAAAACAACAAGCAGGAATTATTAAAAAAAGGAGGTAGGCTGTGCTGCTCTGCAAGGGACCCTCTTCTCAATATAGCCTGTGTACTCACAGCCCAGCACTGGGACACACACACACACACACACATATATACCTGTTCAGGCAATTAGACACGTCTGTACTCCATGAAGGAATAATAAATACAGACTGAGGGGAACTGCAGTACTATACCCAGTTAATGCTTCTCTTTCAGCCCCATGTGCCTTATTAGAATAAACAGAAGTGGTTTGCAGGTTTGGGAAAGTTGACGAGTGGCAAACAGACCTATGAGTATAAGCAGTATTCACATATATTCTTGTGGTTTGTTTAAGCGTACCACAGCGCCAGTTTATACAGAGTTGTGCAATCAGTGTGAGAAAGTTTAGACAATAACTGAGAGGTATGTTTTAAGGTTAATGTGGTGTTCTCTCCTATGATTGACCGGACTCTGTTTTAAATGTGCTGATATAATAAACCCCACTCATGTGGTTCTCTGAGGAGGGAAAACAAATGCTGACTTGAACTACTGTTTGACACAGCTCTGACGGTGGATATCATTTATTTGTGACACCCAATAGTACGAAGGGCTCTTAGCGAGAATCCCTCCATGGTAAACAGTCATAAAAAGCCCAGGATTCAGTTGCACAAACACAAATAGCTGACTATTCATAGTACTGATGAGAGCTGCCAGGGACAGCAGCAGGCCTTGAAAAGCACTGTCGCCACTTGTCGAGTTATTGCATGAGTTGGGGTAGGAAATCTTGGCTGGGTGAAGGGCTGGAGGTGTAAAGGAATTCCTCCATAACTTCCCCATTCCCTTGTATTTCCTTTTTTTTCCTTCCCTCTTTTCATTCAGCTCTTTTATTCTACAAAGAGGATCCCTCTTCTTTCTGTCTTTGTGTTCTCTCTCCACCCTGCACTCTTCCCTTAAACAAACCTTTGCTCTGTCCATCTGTGCTGATGGACACACAGATGATGTCATCATGACAGAGATGTTTTCCAGCAGTGCATTTGTATATCACATTAATTTGGTTTGTGCCCGTTCACACAGCGATATGCCATCACATGACCTAGTCATGTGAACCATGTTGCAGATTGGATTATGAAAGTGTCAGGTTTCTCCCTCATCGTCAAAAGCTATTTTCTAAGTAAGACATTAACTTGCCATTACCCCCCACAAACCACAACGGAAGGCTGTGTAATTTAGCAGCGTACTGATCGATTGTTCTGTTTATTTTTTCCTTTGGCCTGACAGGAATTTTAGACTTCAAATTTCAAATTCCTTGCAGATGGCCAGCCAGCCCTTTGAAGCCCCACTGTAATTAACCTTTGGAGGAGAATAACAAACCGGTACATGGAGGCACTGTGGCCTGGCTCAGCTGCTTTGATGTGGTTCCTGTGTTTGCTCTGCCGTGGACTGGATGGGAGGTGAGATCTGCTGACATGTCCCGGGCTGCTGAGAGGCACGTCACACCCTGGGGGTCTGCCTTCACCCGTTGCACCACCATCAGCATGGAAATCACTGTTATTACCTTTCTGCAACATTGGCTATATTTACCTATGTAGAGGAGCTTGGCCATCAGTCATAGTTTTAGTTGCACATATCATGCACTGCAGTCGACTCTCCCTGTTGCCTCAAATGAACCAGTGAACATAATATTCCTCTTGAGCTCAGATGACCTGATTGCTGATTGACTGCAAAAAACCAAAACATAAACAGCTGCCAGCTGCTACAAGTATAGGGAGAAGGGAGTCCTCCCTATACCTGTAATGAACCTGACCTGTAATCAGTGCTGAAAAAAAGATTTGCAGTCCCACAATCTGAAAATAGTCCAAAATATACTTGAGTACATGTATTATTACCAAAATGTCCGTAAACCTGCGTTAATTGATTTTTTGGCCACTTGGCTGTAAAGGCTGTAAACAAATCACAATATTATCACCTTATAAAGTTGATATGGTAAAATATTTGCAAACAGTTGCTTATTTAGAAATCCAGCAGATATGTTGTAACATTAGCGTTTATTTGGAGTCGTATTTCTGGCACCCTGATGAATGTAAGTCCAATTTCATTTTTTATTAGCTAATTGCAAAATACTGCACTACATTTACCTCTCTAGCTCTGTCTGTCTGCCAAAACAATGAGCTAAAACACACTAAAAAGCTCTGGGTGTTTATTTTCTGTGATTTTATCCCTACAGCCCACACTTTATACATAACATTTTTCTATTGTTTATATTAAAATATGTATTAGTGCAGCATTAAGTAAAAGTATATGTATTATTATTACATTTGTCAGTAGATTAAGTACTGTATTTTAATGTTTTAACTGCTCAGTTTGGAGCAAATGTTAACGACAACATAGACTGCTGGAAAGATAAATCCACGTATCAATGTATCATATTTTATAAGATGATAATAATTTTTACACTGTTTTAAGATCTCAAATTCTTGAGCAGCAGGATTATTCAAAACCTTTTCAATACTAATGAATTAGTTAGTTTCAAGTTTTAAATGAAATGTCAGTATCTTGAAGGACAAAATAATGCAGATCCCAGTGCTAGAATAAAAAAAATAAAAGTATTTATGACCCGTCTGAAAAATACCTGTGACATCTTTTCAGCATTTGTCAGCATCCTCTTCATGCAGTAATTTCCCATGGGTTTCATTCATACTGCTGCTGAAAGACAAACGTTTTCTTCGTCATCTTGCTAAGCCCGCAATGTGTCTCTGTACTTGACTGAAATCTCCACAATGCAGCCATGTTTGGCTCCATCAAGCAGTCGGGTCTGGAGGCTATTTTGGCTCAATCCTGCAACACCGTGGTGGCTTTTAATTAGCTGGGGCTTTAGTGGGAGCTCCATCATCAACAGAGCGCGTCAAACACATTGCTGTTTCTCTGCTCATTAGACCTGCAGTGCAGCTTTCCACTTGGCAGGCAGGATGGTGTAGCATTGCAGACACCTTATATCAGATTTTTATCATTCATATAGAGTGCCATTCACCATCTGGGGTGATACACTACCACTGTAGCATGAGACCAGTCACTTATCTATGTTCACCCTGAAAATACGTTACAAATTTGTGGAGTTAATGCTAAACAGACCGTTGATATCTGGCTTTGGATTCTTTTCCCTTAGGCTGTTTGCTTCTTGCACAACTCTGTGTGTTAAGTTGAGTAATATGTCAGTGCCTTTAAGTGGCTCACATTGTTGACTGATTTCTTGTTGAATTGCCTCCTACTGCTTTGTTTTTTCTTATCACTATACTTTTGGTTCAAGACTTTGCTTTGTGTCTGGCAATGTGATCCAAATATTTAAATTGCTTATTTTTTCTTCACCCATTGTCTAAAAAGCAATGCCACTATGGTACTGCATTCCACACCAATATCATACCTCATAAATAATTGGACATATTTTCTTCTCCCACTTCTAAAGATCTGCCAGCGGCCTGAATTTTCACCCACAGTGTTACAGTAAGGTTTTTTCCCTTCCGCGGTGTCTCCATGTACATTTTAACAGGCCTGAGGAACAATGTTGGCATTGTGAAGGCTTTCCATGCGTTTTCTGTTAAGGACGTGGCATTTCAGAGCAAAAGATTCCTTTGAATGCTTCACAATGGCAATGGATTTGGTGTGTCATAATGTGGGCAAAGTGGGTTCGGGTTCATTTTCAAAATTGCAAAGAAAAAAACCCCCCATACTTTAGATTAAAATGTATCTGTAGACTTGACATCTATGTACTGCTTCCCTCACCGTGCAGAAGTGTTAAAGCATGTGTATGCATTGCGTGTGCAGTGGCAAGGTTTCCATTGGGCCGGACGTGTTGACGGTGGGTGAGAGGCGATGGAGAGCAGTGCAGCAGCCATGAGCTGTGGACAGATCAGTGCTCCGTCCTTTCTGATGTGTGTAGCTGACATTCTGGCTCAATGGGCCATTTCAACACCTCGACACTCTATCCACATGGGACAGCAGACCTCTCCCTCTCTCTCTGCCATCCCATCTCTCTATACTTCTTGTTCTCTGTCTAGACAGACAAATGTGCCTTTTTTTCTCTTCTATACAGATTCTTGTTTTACAGTATTTTTTGTAAGTAGTACAGCTGGTTTATTTCTATCCCTTTCATGGTCAACAGGACCAGGCAAGTTTACAATATACACTCAATATAATTATGTGTGAATCACTGAGACACAAAGATAATGAATGGTGTTTTTAAAGTAAACCTTGTATAAAGACAAAGAAAATACAAGATAATAACTACACATTATATAACTTCTGACTACGGTCAAAGTATCTCAATATGCATCAGGATCATTAGCCAAACATGTGTTAATCTTGACTAAACAAAGCAGACATAGTGAGTCTGAGTCATAAGCAGTTTAATTGCAATAATCAGACAGAGAAAACAGCAATATTTAGCTTTAAATCTACTGTAATCCCATTTTTACATTAACAGTAGATCAAATTCCTACTGACAAGTGAGCCAGATTGGTTTCATGGCTCACAACTCTGGTGATTTGGGTCCTTCTCAGCAAAAACAACTAGAAATTCTAAGGGAGGTGAAAGTGCCTGGTCCATCCTTTTTTTTCTATACAAAATGAACTCAGGTCAATTTTAGTTTCTTAGTTATGTGCAGAATATTTAGCCTAATGGAAAGGCAGCGGCTGCAACGGTCAGTCATAACTCCTCAATACCACTTGTTTTATTCCAGATGAATGCTACATTGTCAGGGTTTCCATAATGCCACACAAGACAATAGGACAATGCAGCTTAGACAACCACATAGACTTGTTATACATACATTTTTATGTTGTCTAACTATATGCTAAATATCAGAATCGGAATCAGAATCAGAATGGTTTATTGCCAAGTATGTATTCACATACAAGGAATTTGTTTTGGTGCGTGGGTGCCAACAATAGCAATATATACATATATGTTCCAATATTCCAATAACACAATATTATAACATTATATTACCATTTTTTACCAAGGTTTTTATCAGAACTGGATAATAGATTGATATGAGTAAGAGCAGATGGAGGCCAAGAGAGAGACAGAGGCAAAGGCACAGAGAGGGAGTGCCCTTTTGCTTGCACTCCGCTCTTTTTATAACCCTCCACGGGTTCATGGACGCTGGCTCCTGCATGGCTGCCCGCAGCATTCGGTTACCTAGAAGAATTTAATGTGTGTAAGCTTACATCAGGGGCCACTGGCTGCAAGTAAATGACTGAATGCAATCTGACATTGTGACAGCATGTGTCACCTTTACTGGCAGCAGAGTCACAGAGGGTGCATGCATCAATGCAGGCATGTAGGCTACTGAGACGAGAATTGAATTACTGTCAGTTATGTAAATGCATTTTTTCTTAATTATTGGTTGCCTGTGTGTGATTGGAGGGTTCAGATAATAAGGTTTATAGTAGTCTGTACACTGCTTGTTTCTTAAACATATCTATTTTAAATCTGCATTAATAAAAATATTGATTTGTGGAGCTTTAAGTCTATGTGATCAAGAATTGCAGTTTGGCCACATTGCTCTTGGTAAAAATTGCATTTTACTTACAAAGTTAACTCCTGAAATCTGTGTGCGACAAGCAAAGAAACACAAGCAGTCGGATGATTAGACAGGTTTTAAATAAACCCCCAGCCTAACCTAATATATTTGGTAGAGAAAACAAAGGAAAACTGTAAAATGAATACCCAAACTGTCCATATCAGTTTACAAAATGACTCAACTTTAACCTATTGTATTTACCGTAGTTGTGTGGGCTCACAGTTTCAGGTGCACACAATCTCAGTTTGGTATCCTAATAAAGTGGTTTGGACAATCTGACCTAACTTTCTTGTATTTCTCACCCAGCCTGACTTGTTGTAGCTTTGTTGACAACTTCCCATTTCAATGATTTTGATGAGCACAATGATATAAACAATATAAATGATGCCCAAAACTCTGATAATAATACCCAAGTTGTAATAAAGATTTTTAGGGTAAGACAAGCAATGGATTGAGGAGCGGGTTGGAACTGCTTTTCTGACCATCGGTGGCAGTTTGACTAAGGGTCGCCATGTGGACAAGCTGAAGGCAGTACAGGTGGTCTGAGCAGGGCAGGGCTTAGGTTCTGTACTAGGTTATGTCCTCTTGCAAAGTCAGCAAAGATCCCCTGCCCACACACAGACACCACTTTACCTACAGACACCCCTAATGGCCATCAGTCTCCTCATCTGAGGCACTGACGACCAGGAGAAGCACAAACCAATGCACCTGTGTGCTCTCTTCACTGCCACCTCATCCCTCTATTTATGCCTTTTTATGTCTTCCTTTCCAGACTCACTCACTCCTTCATTGCAACCATTCCTTTTCTCTCACTCACTGCTTCTCTAATTTGCCCCTGTGTGTATAACGGGAATCCACTGCATGGCTCCCCTGAAACTGAATCCTCAGGGTGGGAGTGAAAGAGCGAGCACTTGCCTGGGGGAGGTCACCCAGGTTTGTGGAAGGTCATGGTGGAGCCCACCTAACAATCTGGCCCCACCACTGATCAAACAGATGGAGATGTGCTTTGATCGTGTGCCTTGGGGTGCTCTCCCCACCCACTGCCCCCTACAAGTTCTGAAGTTATGTAAGCATCACAAGAGGGGGGTCCACCTCCCGGCTCAGTGCAACAGCTCCACCTTCGATCATGACCTCCTGTCCCACCTCAGTCCTGTGACTGCGGGGTCGTGGGGATTGTGGTGGGCATTTGAGCCATACCTGGAAGGTGACTCCTGGTGCCAGTGTTGGGTTTCAAACTCAACCTACAAAGTGAGAAGCAGAAGCCATGTACCGCTGCTGTCAGGTCAGCGAGGGAGGTCTAGGGGGGACAAGGAGAGAGAGACAGTGAATGAGAGTGACAGAGAGAGATCGAAAAGAGAAGAGAGAAAGACAGAGAAGCGCCAGCTTCATAAACAACCCCGCCGCTGCTATGCATGCTGGGCATGAATGTGTTTCACCAGAGAGCTTGAGTCCTCACCACTACAGACAGCCCACAAACCCAAACATTGAGGGAACGCTTCATTTTTGGGACCATGATGGTTTCTGGCACTAATCCCTGAGATTTTATTTATTTCAGTTTGGTACATAACTTGTTATTAAATATTGGCTCTGAGCAAACATTTTCACCACACGAGCTTGGGTTAGGCTGCTGTAAAGTCTTAATGATTTGCACTTGGTTGTACAACTGGCACCTTCGTCATCAGTAACACTGTGCTACTTACGTAGAATAAAGTTATTTCACGCTTTCATTACAAACTCTTCGATAGATGACAGACTGCCATAATCCACGTGGCGGACCGAACGACCGAAAAAGTGACAGATTGACAGACTGACATTGCCACCCCTGAAATGACGCCGCTAAAGTGGCTAATAAACTACTGGACACTCACACAGCCACTACTGCATGTGTTTTAGAATTCGTATATGTACTGTATGTGCTTATCTATGTGTGAAGCATCTAAACCATCATTCATGTGCTGCACGCTCTGTTGCACATAATGTGTGTACGGTTTGAATTGTGTTTGCACTGAACTGAGTTTAATCACAGCTCCAGTGTCACCTTGCAGACACAGAACATTCTGCTCTAATGTGTCTAGACAGCAGTAGATGTATTAGTCACATGTGCCATTTATAAACAGAAAAGAGAAAGAGACATAGACATGATAGCGTGATACAGCACTGTCGAGGTGCTGATGACAGATTATATGACAAGTCTATGTCTCTTTCTCTCACAGAGGCATTTCTGGCTCGCCCTATCACACTCCTCCCTTCTTTCCCCTCTATATGTTTTTTGCTGGGCCTCCCCGGTAGTTGCCAGTTCAAGTGGGCTAAACTTAACTCCCAGCCTACCATGAATTTTAGACATTTATTACCACACCCTGTCAGTGCCGCCGCCTTCTTCTCAAACATGTGTTTCTGTGCATGCAGCCACACCAAAGCAGCAGTCAGCAGAGAGTATTATAGCTGACTGCTGAAAGGCAAGAGAAGTACAGAAAATATGACTGGAACATGCCAGTTCAATATACAACACAAACAAAATACTGAGAGGGAGACCATTTAAAAATATCCTGGAACTGCACCAACTATATGACCAGTGGCACCGTCCAAAAATACATGGTATTGTTTTGGTAAGAGGCTGCAGGCTGCTGGATGTTAGGGTGGGTGAGAGTCTGTATTCAGTACGTGGTTTCTTCTGATCTATGAAAAAAAGTTCAGTAGAGCTGCCTGACTACCAAACTGAAAACAGAGAAATCTGCAGTTTAAAGAGAAGATAAATCACGCTTGACAAAATATCCACACCTTTCTGAAAAATGAAACACAATGTGATTAACCATCCCTGTCTTTCCCAGTGTGTGTGTTTCTGTGTGTGAGAGACAAAGGCGAGAGTGGGAGTGAAAGTGTGTTTACATATCCCAGAGTTCTTATCAACAGTGCTGGCTGAGAGAGAAATCTTATCTCACCTTGACCTTGAACCTGCGTGGGACAGCCCTGTTAAAACGAACCCCCACCTAAGACACACACCACCCTCCCACAAAGCAGATTTGGAAGATTTTTATGTAAACATTTGTAAACTTTGACATTAACACCCCACCCTTTAGCAGAATAACTAACCAAGAAAGAGGGCTCTGGTATGAAAAGTGTTTTTTTGTTTTGTTTTTAAGAGGAGGATCCAAATCAATTCGTATCAAATCATTTCTGATGGGTCCAGATGATTCTAATTCATCTCCAGTGTGTTTTTCACAAAACTATGAAAGCATTTCACCAGCTTTTAACCACTATCTTAATTTCTGCACTGATGTTTGTTGTATCATACGCACAAATGGATCTGCTCCTTTTGGTGGGTCTGAACTTATTTGAAATGTTAGATTTTTTTTACATGATTTCAATGAACGAAAGGCAAGGATCAAGATGTTCTGCTCAATCTTGTAGTTATATGACTTGATTAGAGGGAGTTTGTGAGAGTTTACTTTAAGTTTAGATAGATAGATAGATCCTCTTTCATGAAGAAACTGGTACGTCTTAAATGCAAAATGTTTACAATAAGTAAAACAAGAAGACAAAAGGCAAAGCGCCACCCACAGAAACTCCAAGAGGCTACAGCCATGCTAGCAGCTGTGAGTCTGTGATTTTAGCTGAACGCTAACATCAGCATACTTATATGATCACAGTGAAGATATGTGATTTTAAACAGGTATAATGTTTATCATCTAAGTTTAGTATACTAGCATGCTAACATTTTCTAAATAGCTAATGATGGGAATGTCTCAGTTTTGCAGGTATTTGGTAATGAACGTTTGACCTGGTGATCGCACTAGATGAAAAGTCAGGGGATCAAGAAACCAATTCATCCTGTGCGGTGAAGGAAAGTGTTTACCAAATTTCCTAGTAATCCAGTAGTTGTGGAGATAAAATATTTCACTAAGACCTAAAAATGGAAAAGCACCAAATTAAATTGAACTCCCATAATAACAATTCAGTTAATACCCTACTGTTATTGCAAAGAACCAGAGAAAGTATAAGCTGTTGTTGATCAATCTACAAGTTGAAGCCTTCTCAAATGGAACACCATTACAGTCTCCTTCTCATAACATAGCAGCACACACTCCACTAGAAGAGTCTAATTTGAATGTAGATGGTTGGTTTAGACTTAATCTTCCCCCTTATTTATGTTTTACTTCCCTACTAGAGAAGCTGTTGCATCTTACATTGTACCTCACAGCTGCCACTCTACCGTGAGGTGCATACAATTGCTACATTACTGTCAGAACTGGGCAACAGTCTGTCAGCAGAGTTATACTTAGACTGATGTAAATATATATTGCTTAAACTGGTGGGCGGTAAGAAATGTAGTGCCGATGTCAGTCATGTCGTAGACAAGACTTAGTGCTTTTCTGGGATATATATTATATACAGCTGTAGATACATATTTCTCTGTCAACACCAGCTTGTCCGGTCCAACTGTGGAGCGGATGTCCGGTGGGCTGGTCAGGCCATGGTCATCCAGGGTCTCGATTACTTGTCTTCCACTGCTGAGCAGAAGCTGTGGTACCTGGGGGCTTTGGTCATGTTATTCTCTTGTAGTGGGAGGGTAAGAAACGGCTCGCAATACCGAGAAAGATTGAGAAAGCAGCAGCTGTGCAAACATGGATTCCAGCAGGTCAGTGGCAGATGGGGTGTGCGTGTTCGAAGGTCTGTGGAACAAGGAAAGAGGCTTTCTCTTTTCTACCTGACGCTCTCTGGTCTGCTGATGTATTGCTCCAGACTGTAGATACTGATTAAGTCTAGACTCTATGGTATGGGGAAAAGAAGACTTACTCTTGCTATTGTCTGAGAACTGGCTGATGGTTGTCTGATAAGGAAATATCCAGGTATCACATGTTTTTTTGTTTACCTGAGGTCTTCTGCAGTTTCTTGTATAAGACATCTCATTTCAGAAGGGATTGGTTGGTCTTATATCCACTGACCCCAGAGTTGGATCTGATTATTGAAATATTGAAATAAGGTCAGGAGAAAGTAAAAGTGCACATTGCATTCTGATTTATGAAAATCACCTCTTATGGTTCTATATTGACCAGGATGAGTTCAGGTGCAGGAAAACCCGGGCATCATTTTCCTCCTGCTGATTGCCAGAATAACTGTGACCACCACAGTGCACATTTTTTCTTTAATAACTTCCATGCGTCTCGAGGGATTGAGAAAGTTGCTGTCATAAGTGGTACAGAGACATATGCTGTTTCCTGCATGTTAAAGTAAACACAGAGGAAACTCACCCTCTGTTTGTTTACCCTGCTTTTCCAGTCGCCAAACAAATACAGCAAATTGGTCTTAATCAAAACATTATGAAAGTGCAAATGATTTTTGAATGCAGCCTTCTTGTCTAACTCCAGCAGCAATCCCATTTGAAACATGTGACAGTAAGTAATGTATAGCATCTCTGTGTCCTCTAATTCCCCAACCCGCACAAACATTCCTCTTTCTCTGTTTCCCGCTTTCTCTCTCTGCCTCTGCCTCAGTGCAGCCGCCCCCCCATTAATTAACACTTGCTTGTAGGAAACAGATGACTTTTAATAAATTAGGGTCATGTTTTGAATTGCTTTAATACTTCCATTCCAGTTCCTAAGCAGCAACATGAAAGCATTCCTCTGCCAGTTCAACCCAACGGCCAAAATTCACAGAGATTGGAGAGTGGCAGGACAGCTGGGGTAAGAGCTGTGGACACACACACAGGTCCTGAAGTATCCTTTGGGCCACCACAACTCTCCATCTTTTTCTGTTTCCCAGGCACAGTCTGCATGCTTTGGTAGCCAGGCAGGCTGATTCATCAGACACTAGAGCCTACATTTACAATAATCAGTGCCTCTATCTAGGGCAGTTCCTCATAACCGTTTCAGCACTCACGATTAAGCTCAGGCCCAGTTGCCATATCTTACCTTACCCCAGCTTTCCCCTGGAGTCAACTCCTTCCAGACATTTGCGGTTTCATCTCAAGTTCTCCACTTCAGGGAGATTTTCTTGATTAGTGTCACAGAGCTCAGTGGATGAAATGGAAGAGGTCCCCCACCCCCTTTTTTTCTGAGTGCCAGGCCTTCAGCCCATTTACAGCTACATCCTCCCATCATTTACATCTAAAGGATTTGTCATGCATGGCTTGCCCAGCTCTGGTCCTTACCAGAAGCTAAACAACTGCAGCTCTAATCCTCCTTAAACAAGTCTCTTCCAGTGTCACACTGTGTGTCTGCTCACTTTCTTAAAGTTTCATTAAACAGGAGTTGTGTGGCCTCCCGTGATTTTTTCTCTCTTGGCAAATTTGAAGACACAAGCGTGAAACTCTGTGTAACATCTGAGTGGGACGTCAGCCCAATCACCACTGAAGGATTTATGTGCATAGATGTTCCTTTCAATGCTAAACAAAGGCAAACTAACACAAATTAGTTCTCAGAAGGGGCTGACCTCCAAACCACTGTTGGGTATTTTTAATGCACCACATAAATCCATGACTTCACTTCTCCTTTCCCACCTTATTCTCGACATTAGTGACAAATCTATTACAACACCTGAGTCATTACCCCATTTCTTTTATTTGTAAGCCACTTTATTTTAGCAGGTAAAATTGCTGTAATAATGTCCAACTCTCTTTTTGGCTGCTCACAGTGTAACTAATCTGAGTATGGCCTGTGTTCTGCTTCTGCACTCTGTCGCTTTCTCTCCTTTTGCGTTTTTTCAAGAAGAAAAATGGCTTTCATTTCAGCACTGGGGGTGCTCAGTCCTCTGAGTTTTGCTCTTCAAGTCTTTACTGCACTTGGTCACTAACAACACCAACGGAAACAGTTTTCTCTCCCAATGAGACAGATAATTTCTTGGCTCACAATGAATGTGGATACTTTTTTTTACTGGTCACCTTTGGCTTTGTGCATTTGGCATTTTATAATACCACAAACCATGGGAATTAGCTTTAACTGCATAAGCCATTGACATTTGCCTTTGTTAACAAAGCATTATAGAAGTTTCTCTGTTTCTTTACTTCTTCATTCTGCATGAATTGACAGTCTCGCCACTAAAAGGAGCCTCCACATGTTCCTGACTGAAATAATTGAAGGGAAAGTCATGTATTTAAGACTAACTAAAGGTTTATTTTTATTATCTATTATCTATCCTCTACAGTGTAATTACACCATCCAGAGGATACGGTTGTTGCTTATGGCTTCAATATTGTTTTTGTTGGTGGTTGTCATTGTTATTGCCAGTGCCTCCAGTGATAGAGTGGCCTTGTGGTTACAGAAAACTTACAGGTTAGATCTAACTAAGAAACTGTCTGATCACAATATTCGTCTATTTGCAGACAATACATTTTTATATGCTATATCTTTCTATCTACGCTATTCTCCAGATCCAGAGATCCAGATAACAATAATATGCAATAATATCTCCACTCTGACTGGGATATTCAGAGAGTCTCAGAAAACCTTTTTTTTTTATGTGCAACAAAAGCAAAGCCTGAAACAGAACCTGCTTCCATCTGACCGGATTCATTTACTGACATGCTGCTCGCTACCCTAGACTACATTTACCATTCTGCCCTCAGGTTCATTACTGGTGATAATTGCAATGAGAGATGTAATAATCAGCTTTACTTATTTATCTACAAAAACCCTTGATTGTGAATTGCCATTGTATACATCATCCTCACAGCAGGGTTACTGGTCCATAAATCCTCTCCAGTGATTGGTTGATTCTTCAGGACCAAAGCTGATCTAGGATAATCTGCCTTTGTTTGCTTTAAGTATGGCAGTCTCGGGGGAATAATCTGCTAAAGATCAAAACACTAATACTTCTATGTAACTTTAAGACCATTCTCAATAATCATTCTCCTATGTTATGTTGCATCATCTATTTGAGACACATAGCATTTGATTTATTAAAAATGTATACTTGAAACAATGGTATGTATGATAAAACAATGTCAAGGGGTAAACAATATTCATAAGATAAAATACTATATTTAGCCTGTGAGAAGAACACCACTTTGCCTTACTGGTATCAGTTCAGGTTGTACAACATGCAAGTTTGATTTTAAAACTATTTTGCTAATAAGAAGACATGTTGGGGGGAGCAGCCAGCTTCTCACTGCTTTCTCTATTGCTGTACGTATTACGTATTTCTTGCTTCTCTCTGTGTGAACAGAGCACATTCCTGCAGCCTCCTGTTCCCTGCTGCTGCGGAGGAGAGGGACTTTAACTGCTCTGCATGGCATTTTACAAAGGAGGAACACACACTTTCAGTCGTTAACTTCCCCTTTTATTGCCCTAAAGTAGCCAGGAGAGAAAGGTGCCATATGCAAGATTTTTCATTGTCCGTGTCCACTGACTATTCTACACATATGGTAAAGTGGTGTAGAGAATTCAGGGCTGAACTGTATAACTAAGAATTTGAGCCATGAGACATTTTTTTATTAGAGTCATGGAGATGGAGGAATGCTTGCACAGACACCTACTGTATCTAATCTGATCATTTCTACATTCTTGTAGTTGAAGTAAAGAGTGACGGGACAAACATGATGAGGTGCACACAGCACAATGGGAGGAATGGGCGTAGACCAACCCTCTCCTCACCCTCTTCTGGTCATCACCCTGCCTGTTGGCAGCCCCACACCCCACACTAAACAAATATACAACCCAGCCTAGTCCTGTTTTGCTTTCTCTCCCTCCCCTGCAACCTCCACCGGCTCTGATGCCCTTGACTTTGTCTTCAATGCTAATCCTCAGAGGTTAGGACAATAAACACCCGCTGATGGGCCCAAACCCAGAGGAGGCCACACTTCCTGTCTGCACGAGCTGGTCTCTGGGAGAAAGACCAGAGTGTTGACAGGAAAGAAGGTCAGGGAGTCAGAAAGAAAAGGTAGATGAGGCAGAAAAAAGTGGAAAGGGAAAATTGGTGTGTGAGTGAGTAAAAAAAGAATAGAAATGGTGATAAGAGTTGCTATAAACAAACATTTCATCTTTTTCATTCTACTGGACGTCCTAGAAATATCAACTGTTGGGAAGCCCGTCATGGCAAGTATTTATTTTTCGTCAAACAACTGAAGCAGATTTGGCTGCAAAGTGAATTTGTTGCCCGATCTATGTTGGTCTTTCAGAGCACTTAGCTAAATCCTATTTCTGCCTATTTCTTACATGAAATTTATTTTATGCTTCATGAGTATCTTTTAATATATTTAGATTTAAATGTGTATATGGGCTCCAGATAGAAGATAACACATGCTTATATGGCTTTGTGGGCTTAAAGAGAGCTCAAGCATGTTGCAGGATCTGTGTGGGGCTGCAAGCTGCCTGTTTCTCTCCCTCTGTCTTTCTCTCTGTCTTTGAGACATCTGGCTGCAAGCGTCTTTAGGATTCCATCAATACCACAGCAAGGGGGGAAACCCCACAGCTGAAAAAAGCAGTCTCAGCAGTCTCAGTGCGGGCCGGCTCATGTCGACTCCAACAAGCTCTCAGTCATCTCGCAGACCTCTCTGAACTATATATCTGGCCTTGCCAAGCATGGAGGAGCCAGAGGAATGAGGGGTGAGGTGCAAAGAGGGAACTCATTTCTGTCCTAGTAAAAACCAGGCAGGTCACTGGCGTGCAGGAGGGGTTGTGTCTGTGTGTGCATTTGGTGTCTTTGAATGGCAACTAGGCAGTTCCAGCTGCTGCGCTTCATCTTGGCAATTAGCTGTAATCAACTCTCTGAGCTGTCTGGGTGTTCTAAGAGACTTTCACACGCTGGCACTCCACCGGATATCCCTCATAACCACATCCCAATCACACACACACACACACACACACACACACACATTGATTTCTGCCTGGAAACTAAAGTAATAGTGTGAAGCTTCAACCCCCTGTAAAAGTGAAGAATGTACAAGAACATGGGCATTTGTGCGTGTGTGTGTGTGTGTGTGTGTGTGTGTGTGAGTGATGTGTGATGGTTGTTTGTAGCCAGGTCTCTATGGGCCTCTGCAGCCTGTGGCTCTCTCTCACTTTGTTCAAGCTTCACCATGTGTTGCGCACATGTTCCCATCAGCCCTGTGAATCAGTCTTTGTGCAGAGCAGCATCCTTCACAGTCGTTACTGTATTTCCCCTTGTTGCAAACAGTGACCGGGTCCGCCTTTCCACCTGAGTGAAATCACCGTCACCCCAATATGAAAAAATGGGTGCATATTCCCATGGGGACCTATGTACATACACATAGTGGAACAATCCCCACATGCATACATTTGTAAGTTTGGGTACAATGATTGATACAGATAAACACACAAAGAACAGAGGTTATCCCCTACCTTTTCCCAATCTACTGTGACTGATCCCTTTCACCAAGGGGTATTATGGGATACTCCAGTGAGCTCGCTGTGCCATTTCTCATCCTCACAGTGTGTGGGCCTGAGTTGGCACTGCAGGCAAGCAGGGACGACTGCTGCTCTGTGCAACAGCTGCTGAACAAAAGGGAGCTGAAAAATTCCACTCCCAGTTTCCATAAACAGGACTGAGATATGATTTACATATTGTGAGAAAAGAAAAAAATGATGCACCCTGCTGCAGGGTAGTTGTGTATCACATATGTGTGTGTGCATACTTGCAGAATGCCTTAACCTTTACTAATTAACTCAAATGTAATTTATGTCTTAAGATCTCATTAGGGGTTAAAATGGGAGAGATTCTGTGTTTTTCCCAAGGCCACTTCAGCAGGATGGGCATGTTCTGACATAGTGGCATGAACCAGGTCTCTTTACTCACACTGTGAGTGGTGTGTTGTGTTGTGACAGTAGTAACAATGTTTTATCAAAGTGTAACTGAATGTACTGGTTACTCCTACTCCAGCACCAAACAGCCTCCTGAACCTGAGCTCCTCATCTCACAGCGGACTCATCCTAAACCCCACACAGTCAATTCCACAGGTAGAAACATATCCACATTCACACACACATGAACGTGAATGCTGCACACATGTGAACACTCACATGCATATAATCAGCTGACCCTTGGCCAGAGTGAAGCTCAGCACATTCTTGTGGGGCATGTTGACACCATGGCAGGATCTATGAGGAGGTTCTGGCATCAGGAGCATTTTGTTATTCCAATGTTTCTGCTCTTGTGAATTGTAACTCCCTCATCTCAGAGCCACAGACCAAATAAGAATTCAGCCAAGTATTTCTGTTGCACCACATGCAACATTAGTGGATTCTGGAACTGTACATGAATGGACGTATATTAGTACTTCTCTGGCTCAGTCGAGTTCACTGCCCGGTGTATTTTTGTATTTTTATGCTTGAAGGTTTGACGGCTGTGCGAATCTCTGCAGAGTGCAGACTACTGAAGATGTGGAATTCCCAGCATGCCTTTGGCAAAAGGTAAGATACTCTGGACAGTCACAAAAACTAGCACATTCACACTTACATTCACACCTGCTTAATACATATATCATCAAATTATAGTTTACGCAGCATGGATAGTTTTGCCAGAGAGCAATAATATTTTTTGACTGCAGGAAACGTTAAAGCTAGGGTAGGCAAAGTCTGTGCAACCTATGCAAAACCTGTCTTCTGAAACACGCCCCTCCAGTGCTGCACGGCTGCAGAGCAGAGCGCCGTCCAGCAGCAGGAAGAGAGGCTAGTACACCACACACACACACACACACACACACACACACACACACGCACACGCCACTGTCCCTCGTCAAAGGTTTTTGAACACTATTTGTCAGCAAGCCTCTTTGCCACATCGATATGCATGCCATGCCATCGAACATCATGAGCCCAGAGCTCCATGTGGAGCCGGGACGTGTTGTTTTGTACTATACACCTGCAGGCAAGGGAGATATTGGACATGTATAAAGTTCCAGGATTTTCTGCCACTGAATCAGGCTTTCAACATCTGAAGGAACATGCACGGGCGTCTGCGTTTATAGAACAGCCAATAACTTGTGATTGGCTAAAGTCTCCTGTCCCGGGATAGATTTTCTGAAGCCTGAAAACTTAACCAAGAGGAGGGGCTGAAGTAGAGGTTTGCTCTCAGACCACTCCATCGTATCACTTCACTCCTGTAACATTGTAACGGACTCACAATAGACACAAAATTGATGCAAGAGGAGCAGACATATCGTCTTTTTTATTCCATGCAATCTTCTTCCTTTTCAAAACCGGATGCCTACATTACCGACAAAGCATCAGTTCAGTTAGAGATTCAGGTGTGTTATGCTAATAGCTGATAATGTACCTTGAGTGTCTTTCAGCTCAATGTTTTGGTTTTCTGCCCTCAAACTGCAGCAGACAACTGTTTTCAGCAAAGAAGCTCTGATTAACTGGCTCTACGCCACCTGCCCAGCACCAAACAACAGACTGACAGTTTGGGAAACTGGTTAACATAGTGGAGCATTTAGCAGGTAAGGAGCCATATATTTACCTCAGGAGTTGATGAAATCTAAAACAGAGATAAAAAGAGGTTTAGTTTGGTTTAGTTTAATTAATTTAAGAGTTTCTCACATATGTATATTTATAAATTCAGAAGATTGTGAAGCAGGTCATTTTAGCAATGATCTACATATTGAGAGAATATTTAACTGATTTTCAAGGTAACAATCTCTGTCATAAATGTCTCAGCTTTAAACATTAAACTTATATTTCCAACAACCCAGTTTGCCTTTTCCCATGTTTCACTACATTTCCCGCTCCGTGATGAACCTGACTAATTAGTGGAAGCTTGTTGTGACCCAGATCTATAAATAGGCTTCCTTGTGCCTCGGGCCTCCTTTTTGTCAGGCCCTCTTAGTGGTCTTAGAACGTCTTTACCAATGTGGGGCACAGGACGGCTAATGTCAAACACATGTAGAGAGGAAAAGGGTTTACAGCAAAGGCAAGCAAAGATGCTTCATCTTTTAAGTGATAATTACAGCGTTAGCCTTTGATCTCCAGCTAGTCAGCCTGCAAGACAAGCATAAAATTACAGGACAGTGTAATGAGTTTTGAAGCACCATATTTACTGTTACCTGTGTAATTAGGGAATCTCTCTCCCCTGTTCCCTTCCTTATTCCTCCTACTCTCTTTCTATTATCTACTCTTTGACGCTTGTTGTTTCCCTCCCGTTTGTTTGCTGAATGTGTGTGTTTGTGTTTGTGTATGCAGGACACATGCCTCTTGACACATTTGACGCTGACTATGGCATGACTCAGATGCCACTGGAACAGGGTACGTCTCCTACTGCCAACTGCACATATTTTCGAAGTCAAGATTTGCAAATGTCTTTCAGAGAGCCCCCTCACTTGTAAATAGAACAAGGATCTGTAGGAAGGAAACTGAAAGCTGAAAGTTATTAACACTGAATAGAGTATTGTACTTTATGAGTGTCCTCTTTAATAAATATCTGAAATGTCTGAGTGGGGTTCTGACTTATGTCTCCTTTAAATGTAGTGAAGCAAACAAAAATCACTCTCTTATTTGTACCAGCCTTGTATAAAGTTAATACTGTGTGGTTATTGAGTTCATGTTAAAATGTACTGAATTCAAGAAAGAGAACTTCAGCGCCGTTCTGCGCTCCAGGGCTCAGTCCCCAGCCTTGTTTGCCTCCTCCCCCTGTCCTGCCCACCTCTCTCCATCCCCTGACCACTTCCTCCTGCCTTTGAAGCTGGGCGCCCCTGCCAGACAGGATACCCCACATCCTGTGAGAGACAGGAAGGAGCCCTGCTCCTAGCCCCAGACACAAAATCTGCACTCCAGCAGCCTCCAGCAACCCCTTTGCCCCTGCTCACAGACTTTCAACAACAGAAATGTAGCACAAAATAGAAACCAATAGCGATAAGATTGTACAGTTATCAAACTGAAGAAAAACTACTTCATCCCAAGAAATGTTAAAACAGATCAATATCAGTTTTTGGAGGTGTACCTCAAATCTGTGAGGATCTCACCAGCTGAGACCAATTTGCCTGAGCCTCTTTTGGACGGGCTCACCCATGCTCCAGTGAACACAGGCCAGACCTCCATCTGATGCAGAGCTAGTAGTGGTTTTAGTTGCTGCACTGATAAACCACATGCAGATCAGGAATTTGGTTACTGTTTTTTTTTTAGCTTTCTTCTACTCATACAAATGCACAGTCAGGGTCTGTCAAAGGATCAGCTGAGATGGGGGCTTTCTGGCTGTCGAAATGTACTAATGGCAAGTGAGAGCGCTCCATAACAGCTGTTGGACAGGTTTTGAAGAGAAGAGAAGAGAAACTTTGCATGCAAAAAAAGGAGATAAGAGTGTCACTCATTCATGTTTCCTCCTACCACTGACCTCCAAGTGATAATTTATGTTGCACAAATGCAACGCCTGCTTTAAGTAAAAAAAAAAAGGAGCTGGGTTGTTTCAAGCTCAAGTTTTATTTAAAAGCAACTTTATTTTTAATGTTGATATGTATTTAGATTTTACTGCTAAAGTTGATATACTGCAGCCTCACCCTATGCTGCCGCCCATGTGTCGCAGCCACTTGGTGAAGTTGTCTGTTTAGTCCCTGATGTGGAACTGTGCCTGCTTTCCCATCCGCCTGCAGTTTGAGGTCAAAGGGAGTCAACTCGAGACCTAACGCCCCACCAAACCTTCTCCGACGCTCAACTGTCCCATGTCAGAATATTCCTTTTCAGCGCCATGAAAACAGGCACACACCCGAAACGCTTGGCCTCCTCCCAGAAAGCAGAGAGGTGGCAAAAGCGGCGGTTGTGGCCATGAACAGAAAAGCTCCACAGCTATGGCCGAAATGACTGTTCCCTGTCCAGCAGTGGCTGTCTAACCTCTGCCAGCAGCAGTCAGCCTCGCTGTTCTGTCAACTTTAAGGTGTGGGAACCCCCTCTCTGCCAGGCAGCCATCAAATGCAGTGCTGTCATTTAGACCATTAAGATGCAGTACAGAGGTCTGAGAGCTGCTGTACAGGAAGCTGGCAGGTAGATAGATTCAGGGTGGACTGATGGGCTGGACCAGCCAACTGAACTCGATTCCCTCAGCTAGTGCCTTGGTGGATCAGAACACAGGCTTTAAATGACTTTGCAATGTCCATTTCTATCTACTTTTATGCTTTCTCTTGTTTTGTTTTCTCAGCTGTGCCAGTCTGTGAGCTTTTTGCAGCTCCGTGTGACTGAATTTGTGGCCCAAGGCTCATAAAGTCTACGCATGGACTCTATAATAGTCCCGCTGCAGCAAACAGCTCCTTCTCCCAGTGAAATATGGGCACAAAATAAACTGCAGTCTCAAAAATTGAAGCAGTATTGAAAGAATATAGAGCCTTTTGCTTTTTTAAGTTATGCTTACTCATTCAACTCAATTCACTCCTCTTAATGAAGGCCTGTTTCACTGTGACACACATTTGTCCAGATATTCTTTTTGTTATGGTGATGACAGCCTGTTTCAGAGTTGACTACGTTCCCCACATATGACATATTCAGTCCCCCACCTATTCAACTTAATTTAAATGTATAAGCCGTATGTGGAGTCTATGCTGCAATGCTTGGCATGCAGTGATGCTAATGTAAATCTGCTAGTTACAATACTGGGCACTGTGGTAGAGCTCATCATTCAATTCTGTATGACTGCAGAGCTATAGCTTAAGAGTGAGTATGTTTGTAAGCAGTGACAGGAGACACCTAGTGGCCTGTTTGAATTTTAGGACAAATACATTAACTGATTGTAGTACAATAATACTTTAAAAGTTGATGCAATTCCTCTCCAGGCCTCTTTCAATAAGACACGGATCCAGTAGGCAGGAAGTTTAGTAGGCTACATCCTTTAAAGCAGGTCTGTTCTTTCCAGGGCCCTGCCATAATACATACATCTTGTCAATCACAATTCACATCTCTATCCTACTTGCCCTGGTGAGATTATAATATGTGAATGACATTATTATTTCTTCAAAAAGCTTCCTTAATGTTGGTTAAATCCTGTCGCAACAGTCAAGCCTGGAACAGCAAAGAGTCAGCGAGGGGACCACATGGGGACACACTCGCCTGTTGATGATCCAGCTTTTAATGTGCTTGAATTGGCACAGGAGTTAATGTAAGCTAACCTCAAAGTTCAGGTTTTATTATGCTCCTGCCAGACTATGCGCCCCACTCTCCCTTTTCCAATCAGGCCCCCTCACCCTGATGGTTGCCATGCAGATTGTTTCTGCCACCCATTACTCTGGTGTTGTTTCTGTTAAATGTCTGGTTAAAGGTGGTGGTGAGTCAGCAGCAGAGCCAAGGTGTTAATCATAATAGTAGTGCTACAGGGTGCTTATACAGGCCTTTCTGAGGTTTGTGTTCATGTGTGCACATTTCAAATGGTACATATGTTCCATGTGGACGTGTGTATACATACTGTAAATATACATGTGAAACAGTGACTTCAGAAATCTATGAATAATTCTGAAATTCAGTAAATCAAAGAGCTCAAGGTGATCTGAGGGCCATTTAAACAAAGTATGGCTTCTTCCTGGTGACAGAGGGCTGTTTGTTGCTTGGCCTCACAGTCTCTCTGTTCAGGACAGAGGCAGCAGTGCCAGCATGCCAAATGGTGGAAGTGGGTCAGTGCTAAGTCACACAGTGGCTGTAGCACATACATCACACGTGCACCTGTACAAACATACAGAAGGAGTGAAAGCAGAGCCGAGCTGGAATGGCATCACCTTCCAAACTTGAATTTAAACTCGAATAGTGGGCGACTTTTTAGACACAAAAAAGCTCTGTAACCAGGGTACTCTGTCTGAGGTACTTATGAAATACATGACAGAATATGACTGCTGTATGAGTAAAGCATGAACATTTTGTAATTTGTTGGTGTTGAACTTGGTGCAGTCTGCGGTAACTTCAGAGGCAATATATTTTACAGCCTTATTTGCATCCAACACTTTATGTTCTTAGCTATAGCTCTTTTTAGAGTTCAGAGCCTATAGCTTTTTTTTGACTCAGCAATCTTAACAGCTCAGATGAAGGCAGACAAGCCGATGCCAAAGCCTGTGTGGTTTAGTGAGTATATGTTTAGGCATGTCTGGAGGGAGCAGGGTGTTATTTTATGTCAAAGGTCTCTGCATTCACAGATACAGAACATTTCTCAGAGCCAGAGGCTTCTATTACAGCAAATAAGAGATGAAAAGCTTATTGCTAATTTACTTCTGTTTTGTTCTAGCAAGAGAAAGAGTGGAGGAAAACAATTATTACAATGAAATAAAAGTTTACTAAAAAGAAACAAGTACTAATATCTTGCTTTCAAGTATAGTCCACATTTGAAAATCTTCCTAAATGGAGCAATATTTACACAAGATTTCCACAGCCATGCTAATAGCTCTGTAAGGCTGTATTTTGGCATAGCTTTTGAGCTGACTGCTGACATCAGAATGCTAACAAGCTCATAATGACAAGGCTAACATGCTGTTTTTAGCAGGTATAATGTTTAACACATTCAACATCTTCGTTATAGTGTGTTAACTGACTGATATTTGCTAATTCGCATTAAACACAAAGTACAGCTGAGACTGATGGGAATGTCATTACAGGCAGTTACTGCAGGTCTATTGCCAAGTACAAATTAAATCTTTGATCTGAATATGGTACTAGATGAAAAGGTGCACATGAATGTCTACCAGATTTCATGGCAATCCAATTAACTCCATCGGGAGTTAATGAATGTTTTAATTTCAGACTATCTCAGTGTGGACCTCTTCTTACACGTCTATGAATTAGGGGCTAAAGTCTTCATCTGTATCTTGTACTTAAAGAGTCAACGTGGGAGGAAACACAACATATGACTCCTTGGTAAGCTGAGACTTTATGCCAGTCTCTTGATTGGCACTAGTTTGTACAACAACTTTACCTCAGTGTGTAAATGTTTTTACAAGTTTACTCACATTGTCTGAACGTTTGTGATCTCAAAAACGAAAAGGTGGCTGCCCCACGGTCTCTCCCCCATGTCTGTCTTACTCACACGTCATGTATGACCTCAAATAAACAGCTTCTTCAAAGTTTTTCTCTTTTAATGTATGAATACATTTCTGTAGGCCTGTAAACTTTAACAGCTGTTTTGTTGCTCATTTGCACTTTCCTGTGTGGCTCATGTTTAGAGTGGAAAATGTCCCTGACAGCTTGCCTGTTATGAATCTATTTGTTCCCACAAAACGTTTCTTTATTTCTGTGGATTTTTTCCAGTGCTTGGACGTATAGACCAGTCTCGACATTTCATCTCATTGAGGGAAGCTTGTAAAGAGAAACTCCTGTAAAGTGGTTCATTAAAAGAGTTTATAAATGCTAGTTGATCAAGGAGCTTTAATTTCAAGAATACCGATCGTTATGTTGCACAAACAAAGGATACATGGAGAGCACATACAGCAGATCACCAGTCCACTTTGCATGCTCATTAGGAGTCAAATAGAGACTAACAGCTAGAGCAATCAAATATGTCTTGCATCTACAGCACATGCTGAGTGTGAGTTTCTTTGCAGGGTCTATTGTGTATGAGCTATTCATTCTGAATCAGAAATACGATGTCTTGCTGAAGCATTTATGCCTTGTTTATCAAAAATGTTGAAATAAGCGTGTAGCGTGTACACTGGTGAAATATTGTTGTCCTTGTTGGCAGCCGCAGCCCCTCATTTTCAGTACAGTAATAAGCAAGTTTACCTGCAGTAATCATCAGTAATGCATCTGCATGGCTGCAGCAGATGTGTCCTCTCCACCCCTCATGGTTCAGAGGAGACAGACTTAAAGTGGGAAAGAGGGAAACGTGTCTGAAGAGAAAAAAGTCTTTTAAATAAAATGACTCTCATAAAATTATATTCAGAGACATCCAGAAATCCACCATGGTTCAAATATTTGAAACATATTACAAAATGCCTGTGGAAAAGCACATCTTAATAATAATTATTACATTTAGAAGATAGTTTTATAAGTTTACTTTTAAAGAATGTTACAAATTTCAGCATGTATTTGTCAACTCTGAGGTCATATAAGGTAACACACTGAAGAATAACTTTAAAAATATTATTCTAATATTTATTCTAGGCTTTATAGTCAAACTTGGGGAGTTCAATTTGTATTAAGTAATATCTTTGGCTTATTTTAATAAATTATTTATTTGGTTTTTTTTAGACATATCATGTCTCACTGTCAATTCCTTTGTAGGTCTCTTAGAGCTAGCCTGCTTTTGTTAGCTTTGAACAGAGCCAGACTAGATGATTTTACTGCGTCCAGTCTTTCTGCTAAGCCGAGTTAACCACCTCCTGGCTCCAGCTTTGAAATTCAACCTAGACAATTGAGGGTTAAAGGTAACCAGTGAGTACACGGTAATAGAATAGCTTGACATTTTGGGAAATAAACTTATTTGCCTTCTTGCTGAAAGTGAGTTGAGAGGACTAGAGCTGGGAGAAGATTAGCCTAACTTAGCAGGATGACTGGAGGCATGGTAAACCAGCTATCCAAAAGTCCTAAATGCAATGCCAATGCCTCTAAAGCTTACCAACTTAACACATAATATCTCATTTGTTAATCCGCACAAAGGCAGAAATGTAAAAACGCTGAGTAATGGTTTTATGTGAAGTTTGTTATCCCAGAAGTCTACGTTGGTGACTGGAAACCTAATGGTGACTTCAGGGTGCTGTACTTTGGACAGATCCGGCTAGCTGCTTCCAGTCTTTGTGCTAAGCTATTTGCCTCTTGGCTTCAGCTCCATACTGAATGCACAGACATGAGAGTGGAATCTTCCTGACAAGAAAGTGAGTAGCCCACATTTATTTCATACTATTGGCTGTAACTTCAGCTATCAGTAATTTTCATCTAACTTGAGTGGCCTACCTGTGAGGCTTGGTCTGACTATGGTTTCTGTTTATTTTTAAATGGAAAATGCAGCAATATATGTGAGCTGAATTAGAGAGTCAGAGGCCCTGCAGATCCCTTCTGAGCCCTCCGGCTGGAGAACCCACAGGGCCACAGAAACCCTCCATTACTCCACAGCTTTATTTTTAGCCAACATTCTTCAACTTCAACAAAGAAGTCATTCAAGTTAATCCAGAAGCAAATATGTCTTCGTTAGTTATAGAAACCATGGCATGTATTTACATTTATGCTACTGTATGGCCTTACATTTGTCGTGTGCAGTGTGAACAAAGATAATAAATCCTCACTCAAACATTCGGTTGTTGTTGGGATTAGGAAGAGAGGGAGGTTTGGCTGAGTACAGCCTCTTCATAAAGTATCAGCTGAAAGAAACAACAATGATCCTGCTCATTGGACACGAACGCTCAACTACTTCAACAACATTCGTACATTCTTCAGTGGCATTAGAAAATATTTGCAGAGGGAGGGAGGGGGGGAGAAACCCAAGACATAAACACGTGGAGCTGGGGAGAGCTAACAGGCACAGGAGGACAACCTGCCAACAGGAGCTGTGGCTTCCAGGAATGTGCGCAAACACAGCACCTCTTTATTACCTTCGGTACCGAGTATCATCATCTGTGCTCCCAGTTTTTCATTCTGTCTGTCTCAACTTGCAGACGTTTGAAAGTTGAAACTGTACAACTGAATGCAGATACTTATGTGTCAATATTCGCTACATTTATTTTGACAAATATGTTTTGTTTTGGGGTCTCTGACATAGCATCTTGATCTACAGAAGACAATGCAACTGTCAAACAAATACCATACAAATTAAATTCTTCATAGTTTCATGATACTAAAAAGACTCTTGTTAGCCATCTGAAATATGACAAATATTTCATAAATCATTTGGTCTAGCCTTGCTCCCCCTTTATTAAGTAATTCCCATTTCTGGGGCAGAGGCTGTGATGACAGTATATTGTTGTTCCTGCCCTGTTCCCTTCACCTTGACGGCTCACCAGCTGCTCGCTCAGCAGTGAGTCGACAGCACGGACAGCAACTTAGTTTACACCGCCCCCAATTCCATTTTTTCCCTCCATTAAGTTAGTGTAATTTATTTCATGCATGTCACCCTTGTCAGTATAATTTTCTTCATCACATGCCACACCAGTAGATTTTTGGTCACAGACGATCACAGTTCTTAGACCTTTGTGGAGTGATATGTAGCGTATAGTCTCAAAGTTTGTCTCACACCGCTGCTTCACACACCATATGGCATGTCCTGTTGTCCTTGCACCATGTGTCAGCCTGACCTTTTTGGACTCTTGGACGCTTTTCAATATGATTCTGCACCAGTGTCACCCAGGTAAATTCTTGTGTTACATTTATTACATTGCTGCAGGGTGTTTGGAGGTGCAAGTCAGAACACTGTGTCACCTGATGTTGCTGTTATCAAATCCTGCGACTTCTGTGACTGCTGCCAATCACTGTATTCATTAAGAGCTCCATTCCTCCAGGAACAAAAACAAAACAGTCAGCCAAAGAAAGGATTTTTGTCAAGGTGTATTTATAGATGATATTGCTCCACAAAAATAAAATGGTCTATATGGAACTATTACATTACTATTGTAATATTATTACTGTGGTACAAAAACAGTTTGGTTTAACTGTAAAAAAAAAAAAAAAAAAAAAAAAAGGGTGACATATTATTACAAGGAAAGGCTTTTTTTTCACCAATCCAGCAGGTGGATACACACACCCCCATTCAAATTGTTGATTGTCTTTTGAGTAATATAAACTTTAAGTATGTCTGTCAAGTTATCATATGTGGAAATTTGATAATTTCACTAAGTTTGAGTGAGTGGTAGATAAAGACTCTTTTCATTGCACACTCTGGGGCACTGGAGCAGGCCTGTCAAAGAGTTTCAAGGCAGAGCTGTGCCCCTGCCTGAATGAAAATACAACATGGAAATAATTTTCTCAAATGAAACTCAATCGCATTTGCCACTAAGCAGCAGAATATGCACTGGAGGAATCATCAGAAAAGTCTTGGGTTTGAGTGGCTTGTTAAAGCAGTTCTTGAAAATTTTAGAATAGCAGCCCAACAATCAAAGTTAGACAAAAAAACAATAACAACATTGTAATTCAAAAATGTCCTAAATATTGCTTTTCCTCTTGACAATTATTCAATTTCTTCCATCTGAGACCTTGAAATGTTCTGACTTTTGTCGTGGAGGACGGTGGGGAGATAGACTGGCTGCCAAGGACGGCAGTGGCGTTACTGAAGATGGTGTGGCAGCGGAGGCCATAATCCGTGGCTTTCCTGTGCTGACTGCTCTCACAGAGCCCAGCTGGTGTTGGGTTTCCATCCAAGCAGCTGGGTTAGGGTGTTTTGTGGTCCTCTTCAGTCCTCTTTGAAAGAGGATAGTCAAGCAGAGTTCCTCCATGAGGCCCTGAGGACCCTGCCACTGCAGCCACACTGAGGAGAGACGTCCTTGTTGCAGACGTCTAAAAAGACAACAGGATGGCAGAGAGCAGCTGGAAGACTCTGGAAGACATTGGCAACAGGTGAACACAGCACCAGTGTGAAGGAGAATATTTGGCAAGTGACTTGGAAGGTCTTGAACCAATGTGGGAACTCAGGAAGTTGTCAATATGGGTGAAATGTGTCTGACTCAAACGGTGGGAAGAAATAAAAGACACCGGTTAAAAAGCAAATGTTTTCAGTTCAGGAAGGTTGCTCAGACAGGGTGGGGTGCGTTAAGCTTGTGAAACAGCTCTCCTGCTGTGAGAGGCGCAAGGTTATGTGAAGCTTTTCACGTACCCCCACAGAGGAAGTGGACAACTTTAGGAAGGGCCTTGACAGTGTGTTGATTAGGCCTTTTTGTCAATCCAATTGATCTAGTGTTTCTTGATCTGGGAAGGCTTCAGGGTTAAAATGCTTTCCTTGTATTTTGTCTGGCCACACAGATGGTGGAAAATAACTCTGTAGTGGGTTTTGCTTGGCTAGGCAGCTCTGTTTTATTTGGAGTCCTGCGCTAAAGGATGAGTCGCCCAGTTTGACTGGAGTGGGCCCAAGGCCTTTGGAGATCACACAGGCACTAAAATCCATATGTGAGATGTATAAACAGCAGCCACTATTTATTTACAGCATTTGATCCTTCAGCATGTACCCAGTGCTTGCTAGCTCCACACTTTGGAAAGAGGAGCCAAAGTCTAACATACCTGGGTTGGGTACGGGCAATGAGCACGTACAGTAAACACAAACTGAAGCCTGATTCACAAACATTTTTGTCAATGCAATGTAATTTTAGTATAAAAATGTATGTACAAAATGTATGATTTAATATCTTCTTATTTGGCAGCAAATTGGAAGATTACAACAACTAAGGACTTCAAGGCTCATCCTGAATATTATTAACGTCCATGAAAACTAAAGGAATAGTTTGACATTGTGGGAAATGTATTCATTTTCTTGTCAAGAGTTAGATGGGATTGGTACCACTCTCATGTTTGTACACTAAACATGAAGCTATCACCAGCACCCGGTTCGCTTAGCTTAACATAAAAATGGTGAATTGTTGTTTTTACACTTTAGTTTTTTCAGGGATAAAACAAACAAGATATAACAGGCTAATTAGAAAGCTGAAGAACAGCAGAAGAACATGTACCTTCCAGTACCTTCTGTACAATTTTAAAGATACAGAGTTGTGCAGCATACTCACAGCAGGGTTTAAAACATTTATCTGCCAAAGCCACAGTTTCAAAGAAGTCACAGCCATAT
>JAVQJD010019029.1:0-21630 GCA_036023655.1 Nannoperca australis
GCACACTATCTTCAAAGATTCAAAGCCCCCCCACCCCCCCCCCCCAGGCAGGCAAAAACAACAATCTGACACATGTGGGCAGCAATTAGAGCTCTCTTCAGTCTCCTTTGTTGTGAGTCTCTATTTCCCCTTCTCTGCTGACAGGCCCCGGAGCTTCACTTCACTCCACAAAGGGCCAGCACAGGGTCTCGACTTCTTGAGTCTGTCAACACGAGTCGAGTCAGAGTGTCAGTTACTGTCTCCCGCGGACACACTGGGCACCTCTGCCCTCTTTTACAACAGTGGCTAATCCTTCTTCGCTGCTGAGTATAGTCAGGCAGAACACTGAAATCCCGAAAACACGTGTTTGAATGAATACATTCCTAACAGCCACAAATACATTCTCAAGCAGGGGACTTGAGATTCACCGAACTGTTTGTTGGAAACATTTGAGGCCACTTTAGCGTTATAGTTCTATGTCAGTCAGTCAGTGCAACACTTTGGTCCAAACTGAAATTTCTCAACAACTCTTGGATGGCTTGGCACAACATTGTCCCAGCTGATATTTCCTAATGATCCCCTGATTTTTCCTCTGGTGCCACCATGAGACAAAATGTTGAATTTGTCCAACGCAACTTAATGACATTCCCATCAGCTTTAATTTGTGTTTAGTCCTAATTAGTGAACGTTAGCATGCTAACACGCTAAACTAAGATGTTGAACATGCCTGCTTAACTTCAGCATGTTAGCATTCTCATTGAGCCACTGTGGGCATGTTAGCATGCTGACGTTAGCATTTAGCTCAAAGCACCGCTGTACAACCTTACAGAGCCCATAGCATGACTGTAGACTGTTACTTCCTGTGTCCTCTGACAGGACTAAGCAGCATTGTTGGGGGAGTAGAGTCAAAAGTGTGAGGAAGCCATTATGTCTCTGGGATTTGCTTTGAATAAATGTGACTAAGTGTGCCTAACAATGACAGGAATGTGATTTGTCCCCAGACCCTGGTGTCTGTATACAGGAAGTTTGTAGGGGCTTCGTTCAGTGGAAGGGATTGTTGAAAGAATGATGGGTGCCAAAACTGGTCTGAAGTCACTCCCTGCAGGCAGTTTCACACCAAGTGTCCTTTCAAAAGGTTATAGCATGTAGACTTTTATACTGTGAGTTCTTGAGGAATTAACTGCAGTAATGACTTTTCTCTTTTGTCCCAGTGGATCATATCAGTAGGCATGCACACACACACACAGAGTTGTTTTCAGCATCTGACATCACATTCTTGGCATGCCACACGGCCATTGTGATTGGAGGATATCATTCTGCAGTAATTTCTTGGTGTGACATCTGACATGACAGCATGGTGGACATGGGAGGAGGCATGGGCGGGGGTCGGGCACCATATGTTCGCAATTTAGCACAAGAAAAAGTTCTGCATGGTCCAGTTTTTTTAATTTTGAATAAAACTAACCGTACAACCCAACAGTCATTGACCTTTCAAGAAGTAGACAGTGGCTATACAGTTGCCCACTGTAGTTCTCCTTTCTGACCCTGCTGTGATTGACAAAACTTAGACAACGCTCAATCTATGTTTCAGACACCACACAAAGAATTCAGCATAACGGTGAAACATCACTTACCGTGTTTTTTAAATATTGAGAGGGTAATTGCATAAAAGCCAATTCAATTCAGTTAACAAGCAGATTTGTAATAGGCCCCTTTATTGGATGACATTTTGAATTTTTTTTATGATAACCATTTAAATTCAGAAATACATTTAATTATAAACTACAGTGTAGGTCACATCTGTGTGAAAAGTGTAAATACATAAAATACTGAACATAAACAGTATATCTATTGAATTTTACATTAAGAATATGTTTAGGAACAGTTCAGTTCAGAGACAGATTTTTTTGCAGAAGAAATTGAACTGGAACTGGAAGTTAACAGACTGAGAAGGTGTAGATAATAAAAAAGCATGAGGTATGTAAATGATCTGTGTATCACTAACCATATAAACTCCAGATTTTACAAATCACCAGAGTTTAACGGATACGTTCACTTTTTTAATGCACCAGCAGCTTCTGCGCCAAACAAATATTTATTTGATCACTCAGCTCCAGGGTGATAATCAAGGGGAGATGCTGGCTCAGAGATCATTGAAAAATAAGGAAATGCATCTCTTACAAAATCATTTTGAAAAACGCAACATGCAGTACTTTCTGTTGCAGCAGCTCAACAGTAAGTTTATGGTATTTTCCCACACATGGTTTTTGTGTAATATTATAAAGACTGTTTAAATGCACAAGATACGCTCCTGACTTTTATTCCATTTTCGTTTGCCATCTCAGTCTGTCCGTCCGATCCAGAGACACAGAAACATACCAGGGAAGAGATTTGTTTACCAGTTGGCTGTCACAGGTGGTAAAGCTGAACAATGTCAGCGGCATATTCATAACACACCCACACCAGGAACACAACACCACATGCAGCAGTAAAGTGCAGAGAACAGGAGATTCAGTTACTGTCTGAGTAAAACATTCTGCCGGGCATCAGACAAAAGTGAAAGATCGAACTAGAGGCCAAGGGGCTTTAATTTTGTTGGCAGTTTAGCTTTTGTTTATGAATACCTGTGTCATAACTGTGAGGAAGTTCATTTTTGACTGATTTAGTTTAGGCGACTTTGACAGGTCTCCTGTGGTCAATATGAATTTAGGGGCTGAGAAGGGCACTAATGCTCCAGTTCAGCCCTTCAGGGGGTCAAACCTCATCAGGTATAGGTTGCGAGACTCAGTGGGAATATCGTGTGTGTGTGCGCTCGTGTGTGTGACCCACCTGTACTCTGCCTCCCCTTGAGTAACAAGAGGATGATTAGGATCATAAGGTCTCCATGGTTCCTCATCATGGTCACTTTGACTTGACTTTTTCAACCACAAATGCCGTGTTCTCGGGTAAGCATCGGTCGGCCTCTGACCACAACTAGTGAATAGCACAAATCATCTGGTCAGGATTATTAGCTGGTGCTGGCTAAGTTTGCAGTGAACCTGTGTATTTCCAACACTTGAGGAACTTCTACGTTATTACTACTTAATTAAAAGTAGCAATTCAGCTGAGTAAAAGTATTTTTTTAACCAGACAAATTAGCCTGTTGAAAGCTATATTATTATATATACTAGTAAGATATCAGTATTGTCAAGCTGGAGTTAATATAAGATTATATACTGTTGGGCGGCTTAATCTGTAAACATTTATGATAAATTAAATTAAATTAACATGTGTTTTACTCGTAAAATCTTAACAGCTTAACTATAGCTGTCAAATAAGTGAAGTGGAGTAAAAAAATACAATATTTCCCTGTGAAAAGTACAAAGTCGCAAAATAAATGGAGCAAGTACCTCAAAAGCAGGGGTGTCTTGACTAATCCATCATTTCTGCTGAGCAAATAAACCAAATGTTCACTGGGGTCAGCTGTGCTGCTGGTTCATCAGCTGTTTCCGGTCTCCACATGCTAACCAGAAGATTGAATGATGTTGGTCTCATGTCAAGTCTGTGGTTTTATCATTCTAACATTGGAAGGTTTTGTTTGATGTTCAAGTTAATGGATGGCTGCATGTTGACGTTCTCTGTGAATATACTGTGTGTACGTGTAAGTATAGGTGTGGTCACACATGTGTGTCTGTACAGTGTGTGTGTGTGTGTGTGTGTGCGTACGTGCCTTTACTCATTGTTAAAGGCTTCCTGCAGGAATCTACCAGGGAGAACAGAGGAAAGGGAGGATCGCATTGGGAGGAACACACAAATCTGGAGGCTAAATAGAAAAAGCACACTTTCATGATGACTATTAGTTTCTACAATACAAAATCATGCATACCAATGTAGCCCCACAAACACAGATGTTGGTGTTAAAGCAAGACCATGTAACTAATATGTCCTCTTTTGAATGAAAGGTTAACTTCCAAATGCATTTTTGCTTCTACAGCCTTACTTGGTCTGATAGGACCCGTAGATTATTTTGGCTATTGTTAACAAACTTTATGTAAATGTTGCTGTATCACGCTCATTACTGAGTCACTTTGCTGACTTTATGACTCAACAATAGTTTAGCATTTTAGCATTTATTTCACTTCATGCCACAATGGCCTGCTGTCGAGAAAATTTTACATAGTCTGGATTAAACAATTAAACTTAAACCTGCAATTACTGATTTTTTCACCAGTTGTAAATGCAACATTGACATATCATCAGCTTGATATGGTAAACTTGTTAAGACATTTATGCATATTTACACCTCCAGTAGACACAAAGCATCATTAGCATTCATTTGGAATTGTGTTTCCGGCCACCTAATGAATCCAAGACCAATATTCACTCTCTTTGTGGGTCTATGGTATTCACCTGCAATTTTAGTCAAGCTAATAGCTTTAGACGTAATTGTTGCAAGTAACACATTTTACACAAGATTAGTTCAACAAGTTAAAATCCTTCTTCCAAGTGTTTTATGGCTGATTCTGAGACAACGCCTTTATTCAGCCAAATACAGGCGATAAAAGACTTTCTTAGTCCATTGACTGATCTGTGTCCTAGATACAAGACTTTCAATACATGTATTCAAGCCTCTGCTGTGAAGTAAAATTACAATTTGGTCAATTGCATTATACGCTGTAGATTTGCCTCATGGTTATGTTTATTATTCATGTCACTGTGAATGGGGCAAAGCCAAAGCACTTCCCGTAATTGTGTCCCGAGTTGGAGCAGATGTTGAAACAGACATTATTTTGCGGCTTTCTTTCGATTGCCTCCTTATTCTTTCTTATTCACCCTCTGTCTTGTTTAGTAATCTTACTGTTGGCTGTGTGTATGGCGTGCAACCTTATTTAGCCCACCTGGTCTCTAAGCTAGCATGTCCTTGGATGGGCTGCTATCATGATCGCACTATGAATTGCACCGAGCTTCTGTTTCACACCAGGTTAAAACAGAGAAACAATATCAGCCGCGGAGAAATTTGCAGATGTGACCTTTTATCCTCCAGTTATTTCCATACAGTTTGGCCCATCTCGTTTCCTATTATTGTAACAAGCGGAGAAAACTGATAGGATCTTAATTTTCTAGCCTTCTACATACGATCCCAAAATTGAGATTCTGCTTTTTCTCAGCCGTCTAGTATTCACTGGTGCTTTTGAATATCACAAGCTATTAAATGTAATTATATTTTCTCAGCCATTATTCTCCAGCGAGATGTAGTGTAGCGGCCAATTGAGGGATTCTGTAATTCACTTACTGCAGCGCAATGGCAAGTGACTCCCCTAGTTCTCTCTGTGGGGGTGTTGTCTTAAAAGAGTGTGTGTATGTGGGTGTGTTCTTGTGCATTTATATGGAGGGGGCACAAAGGGTCAACCCTTTGCCCACTCCAGAGACAGGAAATGGCTCCAATATGGGTCTGAGTGTGGCCTCCCTCAAAGCTCTGGGGAGTGATTTAGGCTCTGTGTCAAGACCAGAACTGCAGGATCAGTGAGAAAAAAATGTACAAAGTGAAAAATACAGATGTTTTCTTTAGACAATTTGAAACCATAGATCTCTGGTAGGTTTCAGGGGTACACAAAGGTTTATTAACAGTGTCAGTGGGGTAGCTGATGATGAGCTGATATGTCAACAAAGATTTATGTCATGTCTAATATTAAAATGTTTATAATATGTTGGTTTTTCAGTACATAGATTTGTAACTTCTGCTTATTTTCGTGCTTTTTTTAAACATTTAATTGGAATCTATGAACATTTATTTAGTTAGTATTGCAATATTAAGCCTTACTATACAGTTTTCGGTTCTATTTATATCTGTAGACAGACTTCAGCATGAGGAGATTTATAAGAGTTTTTCCAGGCCTTAGTGCTCTAACGCTTGCGCATCGTGTCATCTTGGACTGAGTGCAAATATGCTACCTAGATGGTCAGACTATTGGCTGTGATGGTAGTAGAGATGGTTGTTTACGCAGTGAATATTTCAGACTGTCTTGAGAATCATCTCGCCAAGGAATTTTTAGGGCCACAGATACAGGCTCTCTTTGACGTCAGTCAACAGAAGACCGTGTTTGTTACTTAGCCTGTTTGTGATGTGTTATGACTTTCTAGGCAGACCTCATCAACGAAAACCAAATTAAAGATTATTGAACCGGGTTGTATGATGCAAGCAGAGTGAGTTCATATATTCATAATATGCCACATTCACGGAGGACCAGTGGTCTAATATAACTACATTAACTCTCAAGTACCATACCAAAATACAATTTCAGGTACTTGAACTTTGAGTATTTCTATTTTATGTTACTTTATACTGATATGCATATAAATATTATACTTTTTTTACTCCACTAAATGTATTTGAAGATTTTACAAAATATGAAGCAATGCCAAATTAGATTAATCTACCTAACAGTATATATCTTAAATTAAATTTGCTCCACTTTGCCCTGCAACAATAGTAAAATGCTACTTATATTGATTTCTGATTGATGCCTCAGTATTAACAATTCATTAAAAGTCTGAAAACACAGGGGGCATTTGGATATAATGTGTTCATAGCTGATAATGAGCTTTGTGAGACAGGTCATCCAGAATGTAATCAGAAAATAGCCTGAATAATTGAACTCACTTCATAAGACATGAAGGCTCCAGAGAAGAGGTGTCACATATAGTTTGCTTTACTAATTACCATTTAGAAACTCTTCTTATGATCTATGCTTAATGAAAACAGAAACATTACATAGCATACCTGAACACCAACAATATTGATCTAATTCAAATGCTCATAACTTAATAATGTTAAAATGTTATCCCTGATCTGTTTCACCCTTTAGAGATTTTCTTGTGTTCAGGAACTTGAATCCACTTGGGTAATCTTTGTCCATGAGTTCCATTCCATGAGTCGGAATTCCTTTATTTTCTATTGATCTGATATTTGAGGAGAGGAAATTCAATTCCCCAGTGGACATTACAAGTTGTCAGTGTCTGTAAATCTGTAAATGATTCACAGCTGGTGGAGATTGAGCGCCTGATACCTGACACAGGTGACCCTACAAGGACTGCTACGTCTCCCAAAGCAAGTGTTGGACTCCTCCTCACTGACAGAATGCAGGCTCAACGCTCACAGCAGCAATACTCATCTTCAAGTGCAGAATCATGTGCAACATTGAGACACACTGATGTGACACTGGGCTACAGCTCCTTCAATGATAGCGAAGAAGTAGATGCAGAATCACTCTTAAGATGAAAGCACAGGACGTATAAGTAATGAATTGCTCTAACACTTAATTTGATTGTCATTTAGTTGCTCGGTGCACTACGGATCACATGACATACAATATGTCTCTGTTACTATCTGTATTGTTCTCAGGCTTGCATGGTTTCTGCAGGAATGACTGCATGCATGACGCATAATGACTTATGTAATGTTTATGACCATGCTGACAAGACAATACTGCACCAATCCCTGTTATTCCAAGCATGAAAACTACATTACATCCACTGACAGGGTCATTCACTTCCACTAGAGGCTATTGGACCTTTTCCGTCTGACTGATGGCTTAGTAACTGTAGATTTTTGGAGCTAAGTACACAATGCATAGCATCATAGCAGAAAACACATGGGTATAACTAACAACATTAATAGCGGCTGCACTCCATTTAGTTGTTCCAGTTTTAGGGCCCAGGTTGTGTGCATGCTGGCTTATTAATATGAAGTTACACCTGTGAATTTTCCTGCTATAACGAACCTAAAAGACCTTTAAGGCCCACTGACAATCCAGCCTTGTGTTTGTAGGTTTTGCCCCAAGCTGCCACATCTCCTTCCTTCATGATCAGCCCTGCCCAATACCACAAAGTACATCTGACAACATGAGGAGAGGACTGGAGTGGAGTAGATGGAAGGTGAGTGTGGTAACGTAAAGGACATCTGGGAGTGTATTTCTTACGTCATCATCAACAATGGACCTCTGCCAATGACAAAGTGCTTCTACAATAACTGGCATACAGCAGCTCAAGCCAACAGTAGGCAGCCTCACAGCTAGAGATGCTAACAACATTGCAAGTTAGGGAGAAACACTGATGTGATGTAATGTGTTATATGAACATTAATGAGCTGGTATATCCCTCCATTTAGTCAATTTAAAGTCAGTCTTTGGAAAATAATATAATCTCCCTAATCCCATCACAACAACAACAAAAAGGTTTAACATGGTGAGGATGTTTCTGTGCATCCTTGTTTGAAGGAGCATTCAGCAGCATCAATTTCCTGGTACAGAGGAGTTAAGGAAGGAGACGAAGAATCTATCACCTATATGCAGCCTGCCACCTTGTGGTGACAGTCTATATTGCATTGTGTATTTAGTGGATGGTTTGTCTGAACAGTTGTGTGTGTATATATTTTATATTATTCTGAATATAAAGCTGAAATATAAATGGTAATACTATATTGTTAAAATTGGCTACATTTCTTTTTTTCAACGATTATATTCAATTAGGTAGGGGACCTCTTACCAGGCACTTCAGCACTTGTAATGAGGGAGGGTGCCGATACATTTGTAAAATGTACATTAACAACAAGCATCCAAACCTTCAGGCTACTTCATTATATTTAAGTAAATGTCACTGTCCTCAGTTCACAGTCTATGTTTTGAAACTTAACAAGTACCTGTGCTAAGGATGAAAACAACAGTAGCCTAAGCTGGTAGGATATGTGGGGTTTTGGGAGGGCGCTATTCCGTTTATAACAGCTTACTGTTGTTGTTCTGAAACTCTGCACAGACTTTGAAACCTTTTGAAACAACATATCAAATAAATCTATATATCTTAACTGAATGCAATTAAGAATTCATAATATTTTATAAGCTTTCAGAATGGTAAAATGATATCAACAGGTTTAATACATTTAAATTCACTTAACTTATTGTGATACACAGTGGATATAATCATAGACTGTGTATAAAGATAGTTATATTATATTTACATACAGTCTATGGTTATAACCTTTTGGTCGAAAAATGTGTCCGATAGCACGTGAAGGCAACAGGTATGATGCGTTCATTGTTCAGTTCAGCGCACATTCGACGTCACAGCTACCGCCACCATGTTGGATCAGGAAGTGGGCAGACTCAAAGCAGGAATTCAGAGCCGAGCTTAACGTCAACGGCCGTCTTTATTCGATCGGTCAACCGTTTCAGCGTTCTCACCTTTGACATTCAGGTTACATGCTGCGTGGCTTTCTGGCTGGTCGAGGTAGGCGCTTTTCTTCGGATTCGATCTTTTTGCGACACCAGCTATGGCATCTCTCACGCAGAGAACCTCGGGCCTCGTCCAGCGGAGGACCGAGGCCATGCGCAGCGCCGCCGTCGACAAGGACAGGGAGTCCGGCGGGGAGGAGGACGAGGCGCGCCGCGGGGAGGAGGAGGACGACGACAAGGGGGACTCGAAGGAAACCAGGCTCACACTGATGGAGGAAGTGTTGCTATTGGGCCTCAAGGATCGAGAGGTGTGAGCGGTTTTTAATCCGCCAGCTGACGTTAAGCTAGCTGGTAACTTAATTCGTTCAACGCTAACGTTAGTTTACCCAACATAAGGTAACATACTGTTTACGTCGCGTCACCAACCGTGTTTGCAAACGGCAACAAAGTTAACTTCGTGTATTAAATCAATAGATAATGTTTCTATATTTGTTTGGCCACAGCAAGTGAAAGCTTCTTGGTTTAAATGCTGTTTAGCGGTAAACCGGCTAGCAAATGTAGCTAGCCCTGCCAAATATATGTATCTATTTAATAAGTATTGCGTGTCTACGTTTTGTTGTTGTTGCTGGTAAGCAGGTGGGGAAACCATTTGCTGAATGCGTGCAATCATCCGACGTTAATTAAGCTATGTTCTCGCTACGTAGCTTGTGTTACCTGGCCAGCTTCTTTTATGCCAGCAGCGACGTGACTCCCGTTTCAGCCTGGACGTACGGCAGCTCACACGCCAGATATCCCTACTAACACGTCAGCTTAGTTGACAGGCGCTGCACCGTGGCTGACTTTTTTTCTTCTCCTTCCTCTCTTCCCAGGGCTACACGTCTTTCTGGAACGACTGTATTTCTTCCGGTCTCCGCGGGTGCATGCTGGTTGAGCTGGCCCTCAGGGGGAGGCTACAGCTGGAGGCCTGCGGCGTGAGAAGGAAAAGCCTGCTGTCGAGGAAGGTGAGAACAATGCAGATGTTATCAGGTGTTCAGAGGACACAACGCCACAGCTATTGTGTGAACTTGAGGCATTTCTTTGGTAGGGCTTCTTGCCAAGAAATGCATACCTATATGTTTGCTCCCTACTGTATCCGAGTGCGTCTGGTGATTCCTGTTTACACAGGATGTTGGTGTAGGCGTATGACAGACAACAGTCAACCTAGTTCAAATATGTTCCCTTTTGTTTGCCAAGGTGATCTGCAAGTCAGATGCTCCGACGGGAGATGTGCTACTGGATGAGGCCTTGAAGCACATAAAAGAAACCCAGCCTCCAGAGACTGTCCAGAGCTGGATAGAGCTGCTTAGTGGTGAGATAAGCCCTTTCAGTTTGCAAACCAAACCTTGTAGTACTCGACTCACCGTTCCACCTGTTGGGCGTGTGGGTGACATATGTTCATTGTGATGGCTTGTGTAATATCTATAGTTTTCAGCATACTTTTATTAAAATCTTACTAACTTATGTTGCGTCAGTTGGCACTAGTTTACAAAGTAAATATCATAATATCATAGCTTATGGCTGTTGGCATTAACATTTTAATAAACAGGAAGCAGCGGCATTAACAGTTTAAAAAATGACTCAATGTGAGCGGAACAAATCTTTATCACCACGAGCCACTTCAGACATTTAGTGTTAAAAAGCCATCGACTATGTGTTTTTAATGTCCTAAAATGGCTCTCGTATTGTGCTTTTTTAGGAGAGACTTGGAATCCCCTGAAGCTGCACTACCAGCTGAGAAATGTCCGAGAACGTCTGGCAAAAAACCTGGTAGAGAAAGGTGTCCTCACCACAGAGAAACAGAACTTCCTGCTTTTTGACATGACCACGCATCCGCTCACCAACAGTACCATTAAACAGGTATGGTGTGGGGATGTCTGGTGGCCCTTTGCTGTGTAATCAAGTTGATTTAAGCTTTACACTTAATGGAACAAAAAGGACTCAAATTAGTGTTGTTGGAGACTCTTGAGTGGGAAGTAAAAATAATATTTGTGTGCTCAGTCTGAAAACATGGGTATTCGGCCACGGTCACGGTCTCAGCTTAATTATCTGCTTGACTTGCACAGTGAACTCTATATTGGATCCTGTAAAAGTCCAACTGAAATGAAAGTGCTACAGCATTAGACACCTGCTCTGCAAATCACATTTCCTGTTGTCTCTTTTGAGAAAAAAAAATCTTCATAATAGAACCCCATAACTTTGCAGTAACCTGCCAGAATGCCGTTAGCTCTAGATGTTTTCATGCAGCACATCAAATCATTTTCATTTTAAACTGCGTCTGCATTGCGCAGTAATGTCACCGTTCTCTCATGCAGTAAGCAAACACCGATACACAAGAGCCACAGACTATAAACATCAGCCCACCTTAATCTAACTTACAAACATGGACGCGCGTCTCGTCGGATGAGCCACCAAACAAACATTCCCTGGGGAAAAGTGCTGTTTGCAGACCAGATGGCAAATGAGCTAGCTGCAGCACATTAAATATCATACAGACTTAAATGTAAATACCGCTTCTGGCAGTTTAAATGCTGCTGTGGTCTTTGCTCTCTTCCATTGGTAATAACGCAGTGTTTGCCAGCGGCTTGTAGGCTACAACGCAAGTTTGTTTACTGGTTTCTGCTTCCCCTGACTTCACAAAGGCAGGGCTATATGTGATTGTAAGGTGGACGTTAAAGTGCCACTGCTCTTTACTGAGCGGCAGTCGGGGCTTTCATTATTGTATGTAAGGTGGTTATGAAAATGCATTATCTTATATGATATGGTATTAAAAGTAGTGGAAAGACATGATATTAGTAATTATTTATGATTATTAATTGCCTGCTCTGCAATTTAATCTTGAGGGGGTAAAAAAATCAAAAGTCCTGTCTCGCTCCTGCGTGTTAAAGCTTTTGTCTCTTTTTAGAAATGTTATTTTATATAAAGAGTGAGTTAAAATTACTCCTTGAAAGTGGGGCCGAGTAAGCCAACGAGGACTCAATATGTGAGGAAAAAGCTGTTGTTGAGTGGTGCGATTGTCAATGTTGGCTGTTTTTATAAAAAAAAGTGTTTAAACCAAAAACAATGTAAATATTCTGCCCTTATTACAGTTCTTATGTCCCAATATTTCTTTTCCAAATGAAATGCCAGTTTCACCAAAAATGTTTGTTAAAGGAATAGTTCAGCATTTTGGGAAATACGTTTATTGTTTTCTTGTTAAATGAGAAGATTGTGAAGCTACAGCCACACTGAAGTGTAAAAACGACGAGTGAGATAGATTGTGTTAATTAGTGAGCTTTTATATTTGATATTTTTACCTCGGACTGAGCCAGGCTAGCTGTTTCCCCCTGCTTCCAGTCTTAATGCTAAGCTAAGCTAATTGTCTGCTGGCTGTAGCTTCATATCTAACAGACAGATATGAGAAGGCGACTCCTTTTTATTGTTTCTATTCTAGTTGAATGTATTTTATGTATGTGATGCATTTAATGGTTATCAAACATAATTGTTAATGATTCTGCCTACAGCGCCTTGTCAAGAAGGTCCAGGAATCCGTTTTGGAGAAGTGGGTCAACGATCCCCACCGCATGGACAAGCGGGTTCTGGCCCTGATCCTTCTGGCCCACTCATCCGACGTTCTTGAGAATGCCTTCGCCCCGCTCCAGGACGACCAGTACGACCTGGGCATGAAGAGAGTCCACACTCTAATAGAGCTGGAGCCGGAGAAAGAGAGCACAAAGCCCAACGTCAACGAACTTATGTGGGCTGTGGTGGCCGCATTTACTAAATGAAAACACCTGATTGGTTGGACTGGAAGATCCGGCTATGGTCTGTGTTATTGGTTGAAGGACTTCACTTAATGAGACAGACTTCACTTTAATGAGACAATCTATTTTGGTTGGGGAGCCTGTTTGTACATCTATTCCGGATTACATTTTGTTAGTAGTCCGTATTAACCCAGTGCAATCTGATTGGTGGTGGGCTTCACCAAGTAACATTTGTTGGTTGGAACGGTCTCTAAATGAAAAATGGCTGCTTTCACACAGTGAGGGTAAAGTATCTGCCGCTGCTAGGCTGGATATACTCGTAAACATTGACACTACAAACAGATGGGCTTCTGTTAATGTTAGATGACATCAAAGAACAAAGCAGGTGGCAGCAGTAGTCATGGTGAATATAAAGATTTTGACTGGGGCCAAGTTTCCCTTCTGCACTAAGGAACCATCATCTCTCCATTATGACAAGATCTGGCCAGAATCAAATCCTGGTCTCGTCTCCATACTCTCCCCACACATGGTTATGCAAGGATAAAGGATAGCAGGTCACCTGGTAATCGATGCTCTTTGCACTCACGCAGGTCTCCTGCTTCGAACCTATTCATTCCCGCTTTTGTTGGGAGTACATACTTAGGGTTACTGTTAGAATAGACTACCTGAATGTTTTACCAATTCAATGTCTTCTCATTAATTTCTTTTTTTCCCCTCCTTTCTTCCTCATTGTATTTTGAGGAGGAAAGGGAGAACACAAATAAACACTTTCTTTCAAAGTAAACCAGGTAATTTGGCCCTTTATAGTCTCTCATCTAAATGAAGAATTAAACGAGTCTAACAAAGCTGTTTTTGCAATGGACCCATTCTGTGTTTATAGAATGAGGATAGTCTTCCATTTCTATTTATGTTGCTAATCGATGCTTGGAGTAACTTGCCATTTATCAACTATTTTGCACAGTCGATAGCCCTGTAGGTAGATTTGTATTTATAGAGATTTGTCTTGAGGAATAAACTTGAAGGTGAGATTGAAAAAGCAATGCTATGAACCATAGCATCCATGATGATTTAAAAAAAAAAAAAAAAGAAAGAAAAGATCTCACATATTTTGTCTACAGCTATTGATCTTTATGAATACTTTGAAATCATTCCTCTGGACATATAAAAAAAGCATCTTCTAAGTGTGAGTTGAGATGTAAAGATTTGCATTGCTGTGAACAGCCTACACAAGATTTACATTATGATCATTAGTGGTTTCTTATACAAATGGGCTGGGAAATGTTAGCTAAGCAGGCTAGTTTCAGTTCAGGAGAGTTTAAATGGTCACCAAAATAAATTAAAACACATTTTCTCACTTAATTCTAGTGGTATCTATCCATGCAGGTAGTTTTGGTTTTATTTAGTTTTTGAAATATGTCTCGGAGATATATGAATCTATTTTAATACAATGAGGCTAAATAGAATTTTCTTTTAAGATGCTCATTAGCATTAGCAAAAAGCCTTTTTCTAAAGTTTCCCGCAACTAGTCCACAAACTTTACTGTGACCTTTTTTTTTTTCTTGGATCTGCTTTGCACAAGAGCTAAAAACAAGTGTTAGCATGTTCCGTGGATTCACTAGTTACCAGCAGAGGTAAGTGAGACAATGTGTTTTGTAATTTGAGTGAACCAACTTTTCTTCTTTTTTTTATTTTTATTTTACGTTTCCCTCTTGCAATATAATGTATCTCTCAGTTTGTATGTCATATCATTATTAGATGTTATTTCTGATCTGATAGGCCCATGTGGGCATGTATTGTTTCATACATGCTCATAGATAGTGGGAGGGTTACTTTGGCCCCAGATGAATCCTGTGGTAAAGGCTCAAACTGTTCAACAACATGCAATCCACTGGAGCTACAACCGTCTCCAAACATGCTTTAGTGCAGATCTGGGTTTCGATATAGAATCACGACTGTAAACATTGTGGTCTGATGAGTGTGACCTGTGTGTGTTGCACACACTCACCTATTGTTTCATGGCACTGCAATACTTGTAGTTGTGTCTTTCTTTTTTTTCTACCAACAAAATAACAAGTGTTGAGATCTGTTTACAGCAAAGAGACCATGCATGCTATTGGTGGAGGGCTGGGGTACTTGTGGATGTAGCTACAGAGAAAAGGCTTGTATGTAATTATTAGTCATTTTATGTGTACGATCTAATGGAATTCAATGAAAGGGATCTTCTCTTCTATCCTCTATAATTCTGTATGCTTTTGTATTACCACACAAAATAAAGTAAGGATCCTTTAAGTGCCTGAATTTAGCACTGTGTTGCTGTTGTTTTTATTCCATATGCTGTATATGCTATTATGGATTTATTTAATATGTTTGATTTCCTCCCATTCATCTTGTTAAATAGTCCCATAAATGTATTATGTAACATTCTTAGTCTGAAATGTTAGGACTTGCTGTTTGTTCTGTCACTGTAGATGTAATATTTGTGGGTATTGGACTGTTAGACAAAACAAGCAATGTGAGGATGTTACCTTCTGCTTTGGGAAACTGTGATGGCTATTTGTCACTATCTACTAACATTTTATAGATTAGTTGGATGAGAAGATTGATACCACTCTCACAACTATACAGTAAATGTAAAGCTACAGCCAGTATCTGGTTAGCATAGCTTAGCACGAAGACTGACACATGGGAAACACTTCTGTCCAAAGGGTGAAAAAATATCCCCCCTACCAGCACCGCTAAAGCTCACTAAATAACATTATAACCTGTTTGTTTAATCTGTACTGAAGTGTAATAACTAGCTGTTTACAGTCTTTATGCTAAGCTAAGCTAAGCTAACCGGCTGCTGGATTTAAAGTACAGACGTAACAGTGGTATCGATCGAACTCTCAGCACAACAGTTAATAAGCATGTTTGGGAAAATGTCAAACTATTCCTTTAACTGGCTTGAAACTAATAGTTAATAGCACCCTTACATTCATGATCACAACCACAATAGTACACACGACCAGATACTAGACGTATTAAAGATATATCTTTTATTAGCGATAAAATACTTCCTATTACATATCCATTAGACTTTTTTGAAGAGCAGATACAGAGTCTCAATTCTTTTAAGTCTTCAACTGCCCAGTTAACATTAATGCGAAAGGCTTATAAAGCATAACATATACATGTCCACATACAGTAGTATGTACAGAATACAATACATACAGCATCTTTCAGCAGTTAACTTCCACTCAGGTGTTCCACTTTGGTTCCAGTCACCCAAAGGGTCTGAATTGAGGCATCAACAGCATCCCACACATTTAGATTTCTCTGCGGAGCTCCAGTCTTGGATATCACAGCAGTCCACTGACAGCCCACATCCAACATCTCCATCGGGGTGTTTCCACAAGCTTACATCCCACTTGAGAGACACCATTATGTCACCAGTGACGAGTCTGTGTCCAGGACTCTTCTGCTTTGGCTCTGAATGCCATCCAGTTTAGCAAAAAATCAAATTCCTCTTGATGTACTTTGACAGCATGTCTCATTAGATTTTACCGACAGTCTTGTAGTTCTTGATCAGTATTTCCAGCAGTTTGTATCTCCAGAAAAGTCTGTCTCCAACTTGACGAAGCTCATGTGCGCAGTGATCAACAGTGGCAGCGAGATCTGAGGGCAATGAACACGGTTCAGATAAGACAGGTTGAGTATCCATGATCAACTATAAATTTATTAAAACTTAATTAAAACCAGGTTAAGTTCAATCACATCTTAGATACTCACCGTGGCCAGCCATATTTGTAGCGATAAGGCTTGGGAAAAGAGAAGAAAGCTTTAAAGTTTCGGTTTTTCTTCTCCCTCAGTGCTTAGAAAGCTCTGCAGTTGTGGCTTGACAAGAAGGAACAGGTTTGAACTATTGATAGCATGCGAACGCTTAAATACAGCTTTGAGATTGAGGAATCCCCATGAGTTAGAGCCAAGTTCCTCCCACTCAACTTCTCCTCTTACAATATTGTGATGGTCTTCTTGTAATCAGTAGTATTACATAAAACGTGTACCTGCATTGTTTGTGTAAGACAGCAGATGTTTGAATCAACATGCTGATGTGATCAGATAAAGTGATCATAAAGGAGTTTCATTCACATGATACGTGATTTAACAATGTTAAAAGAATAATTAAACCCCAGTACACAAGTCACAAGTGACTTTGTATAGAAAGAAAAAACAAATGTTGATCCGGCCGCAGTGCGTCATATGTAGCAAGGTTTAATCATGACAGACCACACTGTTCAACAGATAGAGGCTGAACTCAAAGATAATCTCACCATAAACATTTATTGCCGTTTTCATAGTAAGGTTTGAATGCAGTGGACAACAGTTCCCAGGAGCCTAATGTGCTGATATAGTGATAAGATATTCAGACACGGTGGTTGTTTTTTCAGAATGTAGGGCACGGTCGTAACACTGATGTCATTATGTAAACAGAAATACTGAATATACAAAATCAATAGATTTGATCAATAGAAAGTGTTTATTTTATGTCAGAACATGCTATATTAACAGGCCGCTTTAACGACAGGGCACTCTAGACAGAACAAGTCAAAGAGGCATTTCATCCGACCAAAAACACTTAACTTAAACACTAATTAAATGACACGTACCAGGGCGTTGACCAAAATGCACCATGACTAAAATGTTTGCAATGCAGGACTCAGGGATCATGGACATGTTTGGGCTTGTCGCAGCCATCTCCTCCTCTCTGTAGAAAGGAGAAGTAACCAGGAAGTAACAGTGGTCAGGTGATCTGAGCACTGCTGACTGAATTACAGAATCACAAGTTCATTTTGTGTAATTTCATATGTCATTGTGTTACAGAAACACAGAAAGATCAGGAGGATTATAGAAAACCAAGGCACCAAGAAGTAGTAAGTATAATCAAACAAAATGTACTTCAGTTATCAAAATACTTCTGCTAAATGGCCCCATTGTGACTGACATATTAGATTAGACATTATTAGATTGGTATTACTGATGCTTAACTGTTGCAACTGGTCAGGATGAAGCTGGCTGTTGCTAGATTTAACTACTTTATATACAGTTAGGTGTTTTAGTCCAGTGGTTCCCAACCTAGGGGTCCAGACCCCACCACAAGATAAATCTGAGGAGTTGTGACATAATTAATCACACAAAAAAGAATAATAAAAAACGCAAAGTTCTGCCTCATTTGTAGCCCTAAATATTGGATAATTGTACCTCTTTGGGTCTCAATTTAAATGATCCTTACTCAGACACATTTGAAATGTAGCAAGGCACTGCTTTTTTTGAGGGGTCACAAGCCAAAAAGGTTGGGAAGCACTGACTTAATCTTTAACAATGCATAATTGAATACACCTATAACATGAAAATATGTCTTGAAAAGTGACTCATAACTATGGGTTGTCAGATAAATGCAGTGGAGTAAATAGTACAATACTTCCAATACAATAATGGAGTAGAAGCAAAGTAGCATAAAAGGAAAATACTCAAGTAATAAAAGTTACCAGGGTGTTGATAACAGTTTGTTTTGTCCTCCTGGTTTGTCTTTTATTGCCACATCCTGAAGGTAGTACGAAGAGAGAGAGAAAGACGGGGTGTTTTTTGTAAATGTACTATGAACATGCTCAGCAGAGTCATTGTACGTACACAGTGTTTTGTCGTGATATTCTGTGTCAACACATTTCCAGTTGTTGTCATGTTGTTGCGTAAGATGTCTCTGGAAACGTCATAGGTTTTCCCACTGTCTTCAAGAGGGGCAGGCAACAAGAAGGCGTGTGCGTGTGTTTATAATTTTGTATATGAACCCTTTGACCTCGTTCCTCCCCTGCACATATCCACTGATCCTCTATTTTTGTATTCTGCATTGTGTTTTACCATTATGTTGTAATTGTGCAAACAAATAAAGTCTAAAAAAACAGGACTTCTAATAGAGTATATTTATCATGTTGTAGTGCTACTTTTACTTAATTAAATAATACTTCTTCCTACACTGAGAATTGTCCTTTTTATTATATTTTATATAATTATTTTGCTTTTTAACTTCACAAACCTGACTGGCGATCTGTTAACCATGTATATACCTCCACCAATCACCAGATGGCAGCGCATTCAAACTAAAGTGCCAGTGCCTGCATTGAAGTAATTTCAATATATCGTTTTTGTAGGTTGTACGGATTGTGTGGGTGTTTTTTTTTATTATTTTATGCTCCAGCTTAAATAAAGAGTTGGAATATAGCTGAATATAATTAGGAACGAGAGTAAAGTTGAGTTTTCCATTTAAAAATAAATTAAGATAATTGACCGGTTTTCCTAGATACTATATAAATAATAAATAAGATTGATATGTACATATAAATATTGTATATAGAAATATATTATATATATAATTGCTGCAAGTCACCAGAGCTAGATGAATACAAAGAGCACGTGCAGACAATCATAACGTCAGGAATGGCAGAAAGAACCGCGGGCCGTTCATTTAATGTCATCACTGCGCATGCGTCGCTTTGACGGCCGGACGGCTGCTGTCGCAGTGACTTTAACAAGCAAGAGAGAAGCGGTCACTTTCAGCCAGCTAACAGACCTGTTGGAAGTGAAACGCCGCTCTCTTGTCCGTTTCACACAGTTATGAAAAACCTCCATTTCAAGGATTTCTTCTGGGTGAGTTTTAGTGTTGTGTTTTAAGTTTTTACATATTCATTGTTATAGTTTTTAATACATAAGCCTACTTTCAGTTATAACATTTCGGGGAAAAGTAAGGCTGCCTTGTAATCAACCAATACTGAAAGTGTGTTTTGCTTCGTAACTAATTCCTCTGTGTTTTACCGTAGCTTCTGTTTCTATTTAAGTCGAGTTGTGATGGGAATTGGAAACACTGTTTTTTTAGCTTCTTGAAATAGGTTCCACTTCCCAGCTCTTTCAGATCCCTTACTTACTGTATGTAAAAAAAGCAATACCACACTAAAAATACTCAGTTAAGAGTCCTGGATTAAAACTGTTTCTTAAGTAAAATTAGTAATACTAGTATACTATCATATATTATATTATTGAATGAATATTACTGGTGCATTAAAGTGTAAGTTACATTTTGTTGTAGTTATTTGAGGTGGATTAATAATTAACTTAATACGATGTTGAGCAGTTTAATGTATAACAATGCATCATATTTTATGAACTGATCATCTGTTATGGATTTAAATCTTAATCTGCAAATAGTAAAGATTTCCTCCTGAAATGCAGCGTTGTAAAAGTATAAAGTACCATACAATTGAAATACTCAAGCAAAGTACAAGTACCTCAAATTAAGTACAATACTTAAAGCTAAATTCCTCCACTGGCTGTATGAAAAAGTACATTTCCCTATAGACTCTTTTATAATTGAATTAGCAATACAATTACATGCCTTGATATCTTTCATAGAGATAGAAAGTCACTTATTTTGAAATCTACATGGGTAGGTTGATTATAGGCTGTGGTTTAGGCTTACCTAAATTATGGAGAAGTACAGTTCAAAACATCAATTTACACTCTGTGTCAAATATGTTAAAGTGTTTATTCATGTCTCTGTGTGTAGCGTTGTCTTGGGAACTTCATTGTATGAATTAAACAAGTTTAGACAGAGCCGGCTTGCCTTACTAAAGGACGGGCGTTAGTCAGCGAAGAGGTTGTGGTATGGTGGCAGCTAAATCCCTAAGGTCTGTCTTTCTGTTAGGTGTCTGTTGTAGTTGTATGTGCATAATGTAATATCTATCTATAAAGTGGGCATATAAACTAAACAACCTCCTCCAAACTGTTGTACCATTTCTGAAACTAAAGAAGATGAACAGAATTTTCCATCTTACTGACAGAACTCTGACCTGACCTGCACTGGTGGCTATGACGCTATCATCCAGTATCTCAACGATGGCAAGAGGACATGCAAGGAGGTGGAGGAGTTCATGAAGGCCAGGTAATGCCATGATCTATATATGTAATGATGCTAAATATCTGTACGTTAGTTCTGTTCTAGCCCAGCTCAGCAAGATTGTACACTTGCTTTAAATGACTGGCCAGCTGTGCAAGTCGGGGTAGTAGCTGTACTGGTTGTTATCATGCAATTAATAGGCAGCAAGACGGATAGGCACAATATGAGTTAAGGCTACAGAGACAAACACAGTGTAACAAAACCACAGACCCTGGTGGTTCTCTTGATCAGTGGATAACATTTTTTAAAGCAAATACTGAAAATTGTATTTGCAAGGCTTGACAGTCAGTGGACAAAGGAGTCAGATGAAGGGTGTGAGGTGAAAATAAAAGCTGAGAAACAGGAGGAACATGAACTGCAGACCTTGCAGAGTCATTATTGTAGTATGTTGTCAGGTTTTTTGTAAAAGGAGTGGAGTAAGTTATCAAGTCTAAGACGTAAGAGCATTTCGAGTGTAGGTGGACGGGGAGCAATAAAAGGCAGCAATGAAATGTGATCTTAAGTTGCACAAGAAGTCATAAAGTAGACTTTAGTGGAAGTACAGTAAAAAAAAAAAAAAAAAAAAAAAAAAAATATATATATATATATATATACACTACCGTTCAAAAGTTTGGGGTCACCCAAACAATTTTGTGTTTTCCATGAAAAGTCACACTTATTCACCACCATACGTTGTGAAATG